>RCUC01169423.1:0-63744 GCA_003697995.1 Taxidea taxus jeffersonii | reverse complement strand
TCTGATAAACAAAAACAGAGAATTCATTACTAACAAATCTTCATAAAAGAAATGTTAAAAGAAAATTTTCAGGCAAAAAAAAATTTTTATAAGTGAGAACTTGAATCTGCATTACAAAGGGAAAAGTATCAGAGAAGGAATAAATAAAGATAAATACACTTTTGAATATTTCTTACTTTTAATTGATAAATGTCTAAAGTAATAATAGTAGCAACGTACTGGGTGATTATAGCATATGGATAAGTGAGATGAATGATAATTCATAAGGGAAAGGATGGAAGAACTGGGAATATTCTCTTCTTATATACAAATGAAGTCATATAATGTTATGTGAAGGTACAATTAGATTAGTTAAAAATATTTATTGGAAAACCCCAGGGAAACTACTAAAGTTATTTTTTAAAAGAAGTATAATTGATATGCTAAGAGAAGAGACAAAATAAAGCCGTGCTCTTCCAATTATATAAATTCTGGAAAAGTTAAAACTACAGGGAAATTTTAAAAATCATGGTTTCCAGGGGGTTGTGGGGAGTAAGGGAGGGCTGAACAGATAAAGAGGGTTTTTTTAGGGCAGTGAATCAATTCTGTTTGATGCTGTAGTAGTATGGGTTTGTCAAAACCCATAGACCTTTACAGCAAAAGAGTAAATTTTCATTGTGTACATTTTTTTAAAAAATCATTTAGGAGGTCAGGGGATCTCAGGAAGGAATGTAGAATTGACAAAACCATCTAATTTTTTAATATATGAATGAAAAAACCTTGTTGAAGTGTTTGGGGGCAGAAAGGTGTTAATATATATAACTTTGGAAATGAGTGGAGTCTAGAAGACCAAAGTTAAAGAGAACTAACATAGGCACAGAATTCTTGTTGATAAAGTTTTTTCTCATGCTGGTATGTATTAACAGTTTTGATACCACTATATATGTATCTGGAATTAAACAACCAGCTGGAAAGTGGATGGTGAGAGCCAGATTTCTCACTGTTGGAGTGGGACGTTAAAGACAAAGACAAGAGACAAGAATAATCCATGTGGTGATTGATTCAAGTTGGAGACATCACTACGAATTCATGTTAAAGGCTCATGTGGATATAGATGGGTACATATGGAAATAGGTTATTATATACACGTGTGACTCCTCACCATGTCAGCGGAGGGGGTCTAGAAGCAATGACAAACCAGCAGCGAGGAGCACTCCTAGTATCCAGATCTTGGTTTCTGATACCATTCTCCAATAAAAGGAGAAATGGCTGATTCTAGCAGTGGGACACAAAATACACAGAATAAACATAGAACATCTTGTATTGCCAGAAATTAAGGAATTGCCAAAAAAAATAAAAATAAAAACCACACACACACACACACACACAATGATAGGGATTATGTCAAAGCGACCCAGGAGCCAGCTGAAAGATCTCCCAGTGGTCAAAACGGGAGTAGCTTGAGCAACAAGTATATAACCCAAAGTATAAAATATGTATTTGTGATTCCATACCAATATAAATACATGATGGAACAAACCATGTGAACAGAGAGAATGGGGACCCAAACCTTTAGAGGGGTGAGAGTAAAAACAGGTATAAGTGGTGCTTCAGAAAGAGGGAACACCATGAGAAAAAGTATAAGAAAATATGGCATAGAAGGATGATTTTGGTTAAGTGAAGCTGTATGGGAAAGAGATGGCCTTGAATGCTATTTTAGGAAGACTCAGTGTAAATCCTCTCTGGTGGTAATGCAGTGAAAGTTCCAGAATGGGGAAATCATGTAGCTGGATTTCTTTTCAATCATCATGTTGAGACCCTGAATACATAATGGAGGGCAAGGCTGTTGTGTCCAAGGAAGAACCTTTCAAGACCTGCAAATAAAGCCTACCTTGGCCCAGGTTTTTTTTGTTTGTTTGTTTTATTTTGTTTTTGTTTTTTCCTTTCCTTCCCTGATACTTGTTTCCTGGCTAGAATTCCTGGTGTTGTGGAATTCTGGGAAAGTCAGCTTGCCTGACAACAATTTGCCCGTAATACCTGAAATGATGTTTGTTTGGCTTTATTTTCTGTGTCAAAATGTATAAAAGAGAGATTCATATTATCAGTTAAGAGTTAAGATTCATATAATCAGTTAATCATACAAGCCATTCAAAATAAGGTAAAAAAATAAGAATTTAATAAGACTGTTGTCCTCTCAGCAAGCCCAGATTAGTTCTTCAACTTGGAGAAGAGGGGAAAGGAACTTGTTGTTGTTGTTGTTGTTATGAGAAGGAAGAATAAAGGGGGAAAAAAGAGGCAACTTTTAAACATGACAAAATATGAAACTTTTTTCCTGGAAGTTTCCTCATTTGAAGTCCCTTCAGCTAAAAACAGTAATACCAACTTCCTGAGGCTTTTGTAAAGATTAAATGAGATAATCAATGTAAAGAACTTTATTACTGTCATCGTTCTTACTGCTATTATTACTATGTATTTCTGTGTACCTTAATTCCGACTTCCTATTATAATTGGATCTCTATTTTCCTTCTAGCTCCTAGACATACATCCTTGTTTCAGTATATTATAGTATTTCTAAAAGTTGTTTAAAATCATAAGTGGAGCAATGTTCTTTAAAAGCAAACGTCGTAAATTATAAATAAAACAAGAAGATGATTTGCCAGCCTTGTGTTAAACCCTATTGTGGAATCCTGACCAGATAAATCTAATAAACAGGCACCATCTGAATAAAGTGCAATGGTATTTGTGTTGAATGTGGTCAGAGAGACTCTTCTCCCACACTTGGCTGCAGCTCATCTCAGGGCAAGAACTCAGCTCAGGCCTGGGAGCAGAAATCGCATTATGAGGTGCAAGGCCCCTGCCTAATACCCTCATTCAGGGCAGAGAGGAAAGGAGTATCCAGCCAATGGCCCTGCTTTCAAGCAGTGCTGGGCCAGTGGCTGCTGCTAGAAAGAATTTGGGAAGAAACAAAAAGAAAAGAAAAGTGAAGTTGAAAGAGGGACATGTGGGAAATTATCATAATAACAATAGGCATAAGAATTGAACGCCATGGGGCCCCTGGGTGGCTCAGTGGGTTAAGCCTCTGCCTTCGGCTCGGGTCATGATCCCAGCGTTCTGGGATCAAGCCCCACATCAGGCTCTCTGCTCAGCGGGGAGCCTGCTTTCTCCTCTCTCTCTGCCTGCCTCTCTGTCTACTTGTGATCTCTGTCTGTCAAATAAATAAAACATTAAAAAAAAAAAAGAATTGAACGCCATGTTCATGACTCCCTTGTGCCCTTGTGTAGGTGAGACCCTCAGCTCTTTGTGCCTATGTTTCATCTGTGACATGGTGATTGTGGTAAGGGAAGACCTGAATTACATCTTACAGGGCGTTTTCGCTTTGTTGTTGTTGTTGCCGCCATGGACCCTTTTTGGTAATCTTTTGACCCATCTGTGGAGCCTGTCTTTGTGTTCTTCCAGAAGCTGATCTCAAAAGCAAGTCATTTATTTGGGAGGTGAAGGAAATACCCATCCAGAAGTAGGACAGGAAAGGCAACCAATTAAGCGGACAACTGAAACTTGGTCCTACAGGCTATTCTGGCACAAGGAATGCAAGACCACTTTTCAACATTTTCCCACCTGAAGGGGGAGGGAGCTGGGGTAATTATACACCTGCTCCCAGGATGTTAACGCCTTGGCACTTCCAACCTGCCAACCGTGGGCACCAGGCAATGCTTCTTTGCAGAGTTGGTGGAACGGTGAGATCTCAGGCGCAGAGATGCACATAGTGGCAATGGGAAGGCAGCTCCAGCACACAGAAAGGGCCAGGGGATATCCAGAGGGGCACTTTCCAACATCTGCTACAGAACCCCTTCTCAGAATAATGTTTTGAAATGCATAAAATAAAATTCATAGGATTACAAAGAAAACCAATTATATTGAAATTCACTTCTATCCACAGACCCCTCAGGGGACCCCAGGTTAAGAAGCCCTGCTAAGGTTTCTTTTCAATGTAAAATCATATGGTTTTATGACCTAAGAGCAGGGATTGTGTTACTCTGCCAGGAGGTAGTTGGGTAAAGCTCTGCACAGTCTATGTAGAAACCATTTCAGAAGAGTGCATTTGCTCACCCAACCTGACAATCCCCCCTAGCTCAGGGACTATGAATGATGCTGCTGGCCTCTCTTACTCCCTTTTTATATTTTACAGTGTTTGTTTTGCATTGTTTATGTGTTTGCGTTTTTAACGTGGCCTCCGTTAGCCCGGAGAGCACTCTGGAGCTGCAATTCACCCACATTGCCCTCCTCGGCCGTCCCCAGGGAGCTCCATCTTTAAAGTCATATGCCTCGGAAGCACGAGGGCCCCCGAGCCCTTCTGCCATGTAGCCACGTGGGCCAGGCTCTGTCCTGTGGCAGGATGGTGCCAACAGGTGGCTGCATGCGGGGTCCCCAAGCAGCCACCCCCCTGGGAGCTGTGCGCCACTGAGACACCCTCCACCTCCCATCGCGCCTCCATGGCTCTGTTACTCACAGCTAAATTACAGTATTATGACTTCATTGTTGAGTCCCAATTCTCCTAATTATAGCCTAGAGATCTATTATTTGATTTGGTAACACCAAGTGCTTCTTTTCTAAATCATGTAATCTCTTGTAGCTTATTAATGTCAGGTTTGCGCACACGCGGGGACTTGGTTGTTTGCCAGGCAGAATCAAATTTTCAAATTTTCGCTGTGTTATGTTACAGGGCTTTGCTTGTTACAATCTAATTATATTGGCACTGAAATACCGAAAACCAATTTATATTAGAAAGCTCTTTAACTCTTTCTTTGGAGTGAATTTACATGCATAAGTGTCTGCCATACCATTGGTCTTTTTGTTTTTCCACTGGGAAATCCCTTCTGGGAAAGAGGTAAAAGTAACAGTCCCTTTCTATTAAAAAGTCTGCTGTTCATAGACGAGAACAGTGGATGCGGCGCTTCTCTTGGTTAAAACCCCAGGGAAGGAGGGAAGTACGCCTCTTCCACCTCTCTGTGTGCTCCACCATCCTCTCTGTGGGGAGCACCCCTTATCCCAGGCACCCGGAAACCCCTCTGCTGGTGGGTGTCCCCTGGTGGCAGAACCATCCCCACCCTTGGACCATTTCACTTCCTCCGTGTCCCCTTCTTTCCACTTTCCCATGCTCTGTTTGCTACGTGGGGCCCAATGGCTCCTTTGTCCCGAAGACATTGCCTTTTGCAGACCAGGAGGGTCTTTTAGCCCCAGGAAGTTGGTCCAGCAGAGGGACCTCCCTCATTATCCCACACTTTCCCCTCAAAGGGTGTTGTGGCATCTGGCTATCATGATATTTGTCTTGTCACTCTGTCCATCCTCCCAGTGATGACCATGGCTTTCTGACCCCAGGATTGTTGTTCCTTGTCAGACTCTTATAACCAGGGAATACTATCTATATCTAAACCATAAATCACCCAGTATCCCACCTTTGAAAAGGAACCCCAACTTCCTCCTAGCTTTGTTTTTTAAGACCTTATTATTTTAGAGCAGTTTCAGGTTCACAGAAAAGTGAAGAAGAAGGTACAATCCCACCCCAACCCATGCATAGCTTCTGCCGTCATCGGCATTCCTTCCCCGTGGAGTGCTCCCTAAGTGACCTGGCTCCGACCTCACTTCCCTCTCATTCAGAGCTATGCTCCTGCTCACTCCTGAACTCCAGCAACACTGTTTTGTTTTGTTTCTTTCCCAATTTCTCTTTTCCACTCTATGGCATCAGTACACATCCTTTCCTCTGTTTGCAAATGCTCTTGGCATTTATGGCTTCTACTCATTCTTCACATCTCAGATAAAATGTCACTTCCTTAGAAAGAACTTTCTTTCTATTTAACCAGGTACCCCCAAAACACCCCAATTCATTTATTCTACCTTGTATTTATTTGTTTTCTTCCCTGTTACCCCTCCCCTACTCTTGACCAAGAGGGTAAGATCCATGAGGGCAGAGATTTTGTTTTGGTTGCCTTTGAACTTTCAGTGCCCAGCCTGATGCCTGGCACATAGGTGAGGATCAATCAGTAGCTGCAGAGTAAAGGACTCCAAGATATTTATATTATAGTATAATGGAGAAGAATCAATATGTTTTGACTCTTTGGCCTTGTCTGGCTCTCCTTCTTCCTTCCTTGATCCAACCGTGTGGACATCCTCCATTTTCCTTAAGGCTACAGGGTATGGCCTTGTCCTCTGCTCCTGAGCAGCAAACCACGGAGCCATCCAGGTTGGCACAGCTTTGGCTTCCTGCCTCCATCTGGTCCAATGACTCAGATCCTGTCTGAACCAAATGTCTTGTCTTCAATGGCACCTTCCCTGGCTTTCCCTGGAGGTAGTTCTCTTGTGGTGCCCGCATGTGTCACCTGACCAGTGACTAGTGGCACCACAGGGCCCATCAGGGGCCATGTCAAGGGTCACTCTTATTTATCTAAGTGAGGGATAAGGTGGTGCATGGTTAGAGACCTCCTTTCATGGAGGTCCCTGAGTCACAGAAGGGTTCAGATGGATGGGAAGTCAACAAGACCACCCCCGAAGCAGGGAGAGAGGTTGGGCAGGCATGCACTGCTCCATGGAAAAGACCCACAGGAAACAATGTCAGAGTCAGCTATGCACCCACTTTGTCCATGAGTAAGACAATCGTGGAGCTGATCTGTGGACTTAATTGCAATTGTAACAAATCATTTGATCAAATTGATGGAATTCGCTGACCCTTTTTGCTCCCTTTTCTCGTACCTTCTCCATTAAGAGTGAAAGGTAAGGGGCTCCTAACTCACATAAGAGTACAGGGGAGGCCCCAACCCCTGGGAGGAAGAAAACCGAGGACCTCTCTCCCTTGTAATCTGTGGTCTCCTAAAATATCCAAGATACATTTAGGATTGGAAAGGTGCGCTCTATTCAGAAACCCCAGCCAAAGAGCACAGAGCAAGGCAGACGGCTATGCCCACTGTCATGGAAGGAAGGCCTTGAAATACAAAATTCTCCCACCATCTCTCATTTAGAGAACCTGTTTCCTTGTCACTGCTACGTCTTTGCCCACTCTGCCTGGAATGCTCTCCTGTTCCTACTC
Source organism: Taxidea taxus jeffersonii (assembly GCA_003697995.1). Classification (NCBI taxonomy): domain Eukaryota; kingdom Metazoa; phylum Chordata; class Mammalia; order Carnivora; family Mustelidae; genus Taxidea; species Taxidea taxus. The sequence goes on along the minus strand of RCUC01169423.1, from coordinate 56,687 downwards.
CATTTCTGCTTGTAGAAAGTTAACTCTTCTTTCACAGCCTGAGAGGAAAGGCACCTGCTCGAAGTAGTGCTCTCAGTCTACGCAGTCAGAATTATACTCTGCCCCCAGTGGCCCCACCATCAGGTGCTTGTGTTGTTCATGGGCAGGTTGATTGGACATCCCGATTTACTTGGGACGGTTCTGATTTATGCCTGTCATGCCAGCATTCATTGATAGTGATAATTAATAATTCACCTTCAAAAATGTCCTGACTAAACAACAGACTGAGTGGCCAGGTGGACACATTCTCTGGTGACCCCCTAGGGGGTCTTACCCTTTCTAATCCTCTCCCTTGAAGGTAGGCAGAACCAGTGCCTTGCTTCTGGTCAATAGAATGTGGTGAAGGTGACAGGATAGCCACTCCCTCAATTATGTCACTTTTCACCTGGCTCTGTCTTCAATGACTAAGGAGAGCCACTCCCCCTCGGGCCTTGAAGAAACAAGAGGCTGTGGGGTGTGCTGCCTCAGGGAAGGGCCTGGGTTGCTGCTGGCAGGACCCATGGGTGGCCTTGCTGTGCTGAAAGCCTTGATCTTCCCAATGGAAGTAACTGAATTCTGCCCTAGTCCTGTGGGCCCGAGGAGGACCCTGAGCTCCAGAAAGGAAAGCCACTGACTCCTCAACTCTGGCCTCTGAGATGCCGAGTGGGGGCCCCTAGGGAGCTGTGCCTGGACTCCCGACCCTTGGACCCTGGGAGGTAATGGATAGGGGTTGGCTGAAGCCACTCTGTTTGTGGTCAAGTTTGTGACTGTCACCATTGATCTGTATGGCTGCCTTGTATCGTGGACCGAGGGCTCAAACAGTCTTCTCTCCTGGACACACTGGTATTTTCTTAAAGTCGGGGTGCACACCATACTCATCTCTCTGTCTTCCTACATGCCGAGTAGGGACTCCCTACCGCACAGCTACCACACCACCCAGTGTCGCAGAGCACTTACGGGAGCAATGTTTCTGGTGTCCCAGCCCGATTTGAATCCCAGGCCTGCCACTCACTAGCTCTGTGACTTTAAACAAGTTATTTTTAACCTCCTGGAGCCTCAGTATTCTCATCAAAAAATGAGGTTACAACACAGTGCTTTCCTCTGTAAGGGAAGATTGTAGTGAGGATAAATCGATTCAGAGTGCAAGCGTTTTACAATCCAGGACACTCAGAGCTGGGGAAATTTACTTTCACTTGCTTTCTTTGCTCTGCTTCACCCTCATGTCACATCAGCTGTTGTTATCCCCATTTACAGACGAGGAATCAGACGCTCAGAGACATGAAGTCCCTTTCCTGGCATTGCACAGCTCCTAAGTGGCAGAGAGACCCAAACCAAATCCACACATGCTTTTCCCCACACTCTCCACACCTGCATCTTTCTTGTGGACACATATTTTTGAACAAAAAAACAAAAACAAACAAAAAAAAACAAAGATAACTTTTTGCTGAATTCCACAGTGGATTTCCCAAGAAGCAGGCCACAGACACATGGATGTCAGGGCTGGCTAAGTCCCACATTCTAGAGTCGCTTCTTCAGGCCTGGGTGGGTTTCTGGGAGGACAGGCAGACGATTCGGGCAGCTTTAGCGGAAGACGGTGACCCATAAACGAGCTCCAGGCCCACGAAGCTGACACACTCCCTGACAAATGACAGGGGCTTTTAGACCATTCCAGTCTCCTAAAACCTGGATATTTACATAAGTGCAGATTATCGGGATCCATAGATAATTTGCTACCTGCTCATTTTTAATGTGTTTGTGAACACTCATGAGAAGCTCATTAATTTTAAGTGTCCGTAAGCTTATTGTGTTGTAAACCAAGGCTGACAGCACAATAGGCCCGATAAAAGGAAGGGGCCCCTTTGCCAGCCAGAAAGAGCAGGCATACAAATCAGCCCAGGGATAATTGACAAGATTGCCAGGACGCACACAGGCCCCTCCTCAGAGCAGGTTTTATGTCCCTGTCCTGAGCTACCCAGCAGAGACACCACCCAGTGTCATGAGAGTGACTGTCTCCCCATTTACCATGCTAGGGTGACAGGGTCGGACACCTGGGCCCAATAATCAGGGAAATCTGTGAAGGCGGTGCCCTGACAAGGCTGAAATCCATTTGTTATTCTCTGCTCGGAACACCCTCACTCCTTCCCTAGCCTGGCGGGTTCCCACTGGTCTTTCAAGATAGCTCCTCCTCTAAGCTTTCTCCGACTTCGCCAGGGAAAGCATCTCCGCTTAGAGCTCTGAGAGCCCCTGGCACATATTCTGGAATGGCTCTAACAATTCGGGTATCTGGAATGCCTGCCCTTTTCTCCAGGCCCTAAAGAACAGAACTCAGAACTTTTCATGGACGCCCTCCAGATATACTCCCTGGTGAGCAAAGCAGGCTTGGAGAATACTGCAAGGGCTGGGGGCCAGCAGGCTAGGGGGAAGGAACCACATCATCCTGGACCTGGCTTTCACCAGTTAGCGTGTTTCTTTCCCCTTCTGGGCCCACAGGAGGGAACATCCTCCTCTTCCTGTCTCACAGGGACGAGCTACAGAATGGAAAGACCCCGGAGGCCACCTTATCCTACCAGGCTTCTCAAACATGTATTTATTTTTTTTAAGGTGAGTTTCTCTACCTTAGTAGAGACTAAAGTAATATGCATGTATTGATCTTGTTGTATATATTCTTATGTTTATTATAGCAGACCTGGGATTCCAGAGAGGCAAAACATTCACTGCACTTAATAGATAGATGATTAAAGGGCGCCTGGGTGTTTAAGCATCTGACTCTTGATCTCAGCTCAGGTCTTAATCTCAGGGTTGTGAGTTCAAGCCCCATATTGGGCTGCATGCTGGGTATGCAGCCTACTTTAAATAAATAAATAAATAAATAAATAAGAAAGATACATGTTTGAATCCTTTCACAGGCTAAACTGCTACAACAAATACAACCAGACAATGTAATATCACTTCTCACTCACTCGGTAATCCCCCATGGGCGTCTGGGGGGCAGTCAGCTCTCTTCCATGTAGCAATTAAGGGATCCAGCCTTCTTTCATATTGAGACTCCATTATCTCGTAGGGCACCATCTTCCTCTGCACCAGAATGGTGGAAATGGAAAGAACATAGAGAGAGCCATGTAGGAGGTTCTGTTTCTCAAACCTCAAAATGGTCACCATATTACTTCCACTTATATTCCGCTGGCTAGAACTACATCACATAGTCATGCCCGACCACAAGTGCAGCTGGGACCCACCATTTGCCATGAGCCTGGGAAGGAAAGGAAATGGACTTTAGTGAAGAGCAAGGAGTCTGCCTCACATCCATCTCAGTGAGTTCCCTCCTGTTTCTCCCTCTTCATAGTCTGCATGGAGAATGCAGATCATAACTACACTTGGTTGCACACAGACCCTCCCATGGGCATCCCTCATATTTGAACCATTCCTGAAGAGTTCCATGTTTCCAAGTATTATTTACATTCAACTAGGTGTTTCCCACTTATTTCTATAATAATTTTGGAGCTAGGTCACCAAACACAGAATACAAGTCCCATTTATGAATTCCTATATTTACACCCATCAGATACCCATCAAATACCCCAATTTTGCCACTAGTTGATTGCTTTCACCTAAACCCTACCAAATGGTAGCCAAATATGCAATTGGTTTCCTCTGGTCTTGCAAAAAGATTGCAACAAAATAATGTGTTGAAACATAGTACACAGCAAATGGCCATTTTGCTAACTTGATGGGGCATGACTTACCTATCTGCCCCTATTGCTTGGCCTCTGTTGGAGGGGCAAGAACCTCTTAAAGGTGTTATTTCAGATGCTTCCAGGTTATACTTTTGACAAGTGACAAACTTACTCTCTTATGTGAGTTTCTGGGCAGTGGACCATTTAATGGTATGACTGGCCAAACATTTGCCAATCTCAATGAGCAGGGCTTCTGTAATGGCTACAGGAAAAGACTCATACAATCTACTCAAACTTGGTGCTCCTGGCACATGCAAGTTGCTACTCTTAGTACACACAGTTATGCACAATGTAAGACTAACCCATTTTAAGGCCCATTGTCTGCCTCTCAATTATTATCAAACCTGCTGGAGAAGGTTAATAACAGGAATGAGCTGAAGGGAAATATTAGCTCTTTGCTTTATGTTTACTTAGGAATAATTTCAACTGAATATTATAGACCGCCCCTCATCTAAAATGTGGCCTTCGAATATTCATTCAGTTCACATAATAAGAAGTTATGACACAAGGTTTTGGGTCAGCTTCTCTGCCATTTCTTGATTTTCTCCTCACATTCACAAAGTGGCTGCTGCAGTGCGGTGCATCACATATTCACACAACAACTAAAACTGGAAATAAAGAATAAGTCTTTCCCTTGGAGTATTCTATTTCTTTTTATCAGAAAGGTTCTCTGCACACTCCAGCACACTGTTCCTTAAGTCTTATTATTTATAGGCCAATTATTTCTTTATTAGTCACTACCTTATGAGAATGCAAATAGCATGATTGATTCAGAATTAGAATGATTCATGTTCTGGAAATGAATATATTGCCCCAAATTTTGTCTGTTACCTGGAAAAAAATTTTGGAAGCTGCAAGAAAGAAACAGGGATCATTAGTAGGTAAGCAATCAATGGTATCTTCCACATTCCTTAAGCAGTTTCCAGCATTTTTGTTGTTGTACTAACCCAGATAAAAAGAAAACACTATGCCTTTATCACTGTGCCCACACACTGAAAAGCTTTCATGAAACCATGCTTTAAAGTAAAAATCTCACCTTCCATAGAACATTTCTTTTTATTTGCTAAAATAACAACTACAATTATTGAGTGCTTATTATGTGCTAAGTGCTACAGTAAGGGATTTATGTGCATAATCTGATTATAGTCACCAAATAAGCAAGTTGAGGTTGATACTGTGAAATCTTGATTTTGCAGATAAGGAAGCTGAATCTTAACAGAGTTAAACGCTTTTCCCTAAGCTCACACAAAAGTAAGGAGTTGAACCTAATTTGAACTTCGGGCTTCAGAGTCTTATTTTTTAACCATTATACTCCACTGACTTGGTTTCTTTTTTTTTTTTTTTCTTTTAAGATTTTATTTATTTGAGAGAATGCACACACAAGCAGGGGGAGTGGCAGAGGGAAAGAGAGAAGCAGGCTTCTTGCTGGCCCATTGCAGGGCTCGATCCCAGGACCCTGGGATCATGATCCAAGCCTAAGGCAGACCCAGCTGAGCCACCCAGGGGCCCCTATTGATGCATGGAGGGAGAGACGGTTAAGTGAATAGTAAAGTATGTGATGAAGAAAATGTAAGATGTTCACTGCAGAGTCTAAGTTATGGACATAAGGATTTCACTGTATAATTCTTTCAACCCTTCCATGTTGAAAATTTTCATTGTAAAATGTTGGGAAATGTGTCCATAAAATTTTAGATCCATTTTTATAAAAGAATAATAAGGATAATGCTTTCTAAGTCACAACAGCTAAGCAAAAGTCAAATAATGGAGAGTCTTAGATACCAGGCTGAGAAACTAGAACTTTATCCTCAAGGTCGTCTAGAGGCGCTGGGGGTTTGTAGCAGAGGGCTCAAATGTAAGACGGACCTGGGGGCATGCAGAGGGGTCGGGGCTGTGCAGGGAGCAGGGTAGAGACAGAAAGGCCAGTCAGGGGCTGCTGTCATAGTACAGATGGGAGTGAATGACAGTATCTGAGCAAAGGTGGCCACATGGATAGATGTGAATTCATGGAAAAAACTCAAGAGGAAAATAAGGACTTGACACCTGAAAACATGTGGGCCCATGGGGCTATCTGGCATGCCTCAGGTTTTCGCTTGGGGCAGGGGGAGTCGGCGGGGACGGGGGAGGCTACTCTTCACTTGCCGCTGAGCCAGTGGCACAGGGAAGCCCCCATACCCTTGACACAGATCCCTTTCTGTCTCTGGGAAGTTCACCAGCCCTGCTCTGGCCAAAGATGGGCTGAAGCTCTGGATTTCAATCCACGCCCCCCACCCCCAGATATTTTTCCTTTTCCTGCTTCTAAGAGAAGTGAATCCACACTCTGCTTTCCTCCACAGTCAGAGCCTGCTGAGAAAGAACTCAACGAATGGTTTCTGCCATGCTTTCCAAGCCATCTGGAGCACAGGGTGTGGAGAAGCTTCCCACCATGTGCCCAGCTCGGACTCCTGGGTCCCGGGCTTCACACTCCTGCCTGCTCTCTCATGGAAGCAAACCCACACTTTATGATAAAATTAAAATAGTTTCTAAGGACCTCAAAGAGGAAAAGTGAAAGTGTTTTCAGTTTTGAGTATAGTCATAATAAAATAGCTATTTAAGGGGGGGGGGTGTTATTCTTGGATAAATGAGGAGCAAAAATACTCTTTTACAGTTTGCCATAAAGACAGCAATAGAATTTTTCACAAGACAAACACAACCAATGATTAAGGGGAGATGAGGGCATCTATATTTGTTCTTCTTGGACATCACACACAGTGGCACATTTGGTCTCTACTGAGCTGGGAAAGTGGCAAGATAGGCTTCTAGTCTGTTTTCTCAGTGACACCAGTTCCCTCCAGAGCACAGTACCCTGGCAGCTGGCCTCTGAGGGCTCTGCAGCCTGGCGGGTCCCCTTCTCCTTCCCTGGGCCCGGTGCCTCTTTTGTGCACCTCTCTACCAGCTTCCTCCTTAAAACTAGTGTCTGAGCCCCAGCCAGTCCTCTCATTTATATGGGGAATGGACCACATATGCTAAGCATGCACAGAATGTTCTTATGGGTCACCCCCTCTGATCATCACAGCAACTCTGTAAAGAATGGAATTCCTGCTTCCCAAACGAGAAGTAGAGACTCAAGAGAGCCCAAAGTACTTGCTCCAGGTCTCCCAGCTGGTAAGTACAGATCCCCAAAGTTCTTTTCCCTATTCCAGCCTCCCTCTTCCCCACCTTGGGATCCAGCCCGTTGTGGGACCCCAGTGACTGGCAGTGTCTAGTTGAAATCATGCAGCATTTACTGACTGAGCCCTGTGACCTTGGGAAAGTCACTCTGAGATTTTTGCATCTTGGTATTCAAAGTGGTAATAAGGAAAGAAATCACTTTGACCTTAGCGGGTTGGATTTTTGTAAGGAGTAATTGTGAGAGCATATATAAAGTATCTGTTGAGGAGTAAAACCTCAAAACAAATTCATTCCTTAACGAGGCATTTGTTAACTTGTTCTAAGGTGACATAATGCTTCAACTCTCATGAAGATTGTGGGGGGAAACAAGACTTTTAAAATAGTACTTAAAGAAGGCAAGTCCCAGGAGGGAGGAGTCAAGATGGTGGAGAAGTAGCAGGCTGAGACGACATCAGGCAGCAGGAAATCAGCTAGATAGCCTATCAAAGCATTCCGAACACCTATGAATCGAATAGGAGATCGAAGAGAAGAAGAACAACAATTCTAGAAACAGAAAATCGACCACTTTCTAAAAGGTAGGACCAGCGGAGAAGTGAATCCAACGCAACGGGAAGATAGACCCCGCGGGGAGGGGCCGGCTCCCGGCAAGCGGCAGAACAACAGAGCACAAAATCAGGACTTTTAAAAGTCTGCTCCACAGAGGGACATCGCTCCAGAGGCTAAACTGGGGTGAAGATCTCACGGGGAAAGCGTGGACTCAGGTCCCGCCGGGTCACAGAAGGATCGGGGGTGTCTGAGTGTCGCAGAGCTCACAGGTATTAGAGCGGGGAAGCCGGCTGCGGAGACAGAGCCGAGGAGTGAGCTCTCAACTCAGGGTTTCCTAGAGCCGTGGTCTGTGACACAGGCCGGTGCTCTGTGAGAGGGGCCCCCACAAGATCCGGGGAGACTCCGACCTGGGAGAGCTCAGGGATCTATGGGGTTCGGAGACTCCAGGTGGGACTCTGCCAGAGACAGAGACGCTTGGTCACAGGCTGGGTGACCTCGGAGCACAGCCAGAAGCCAGTGAGACAGGACTGATTACTCATGATTTTCTCCAAGCGCGGCCGGAGGCTGGAGAGACGGGAGTGATTAAACGCTTTTCTCTGAAGGCGCACTGAAGACTGGGGCCCCGAGCTCTTGGCTCCTCCGAGCCGGAGATTGGGAGGCCGCCATTCTCATTCCCGTCCTCGGGAACTCTACGGAAAGCGTTCAGGGAACAAAAGCTCCCGAAAGCGAACCTGAGAGGAATACTTAGCCTGGCCCCTGGTAAGGGCGGTGCAATTCCGCCTGGGGCAGAGACACTTGAGAATCACTACAACAGGCCCCTCCCCCAGAAGATCAACAAGAAACCCAGCCAAGGCCAAGTTCACTTAACAAGGAGAACAGCGATTCTTATCTGGACAAAGCGACAAGGCAGAAAAACTCACCACAAAAAAAAAGGACAGGAGGCAGGACCGAAGGCTAGGGACATAATCAATACAGACATTGGTAATATGTCAGATCTGGAATTCAGGACGACGATTCTCAAGGTTCTAGCCGGGCTCGAAAAAGGCATGGAAGATATTAGAGAAACCCAGTCAGGAGAAATAAAAGCCCTTTGTGGAGAAATAAAAGAACTAAAATCTAATCAAGTTGAAATAAAAAAAAGCTATTAATGAGGTGCAATAAAAAATGGAGGCTCTTACTGCTAGGATAAATGAGGCAGAAGAAAGAATTAGTGATATAGAAGACCAAATGACAGAGAATAAAGAAGCTGAGCAAAAGAGAGACAAACAACTACTGGACCACGAGGGGAGAATTTGAGAGATAAGTGATACCATAAGACGAAACAACATTAGAATAATTGGGATTCCAGAAGAAGAAGAAAGAGAAATAGGAGCAGAAGGTATACTGGAGAGGATTATTGTAGAGAATTTACCTAATATAGCAAGGGGAAAAAGCATCAAAATCCAGGAGGTGCAGAGAACACCCCTCAAAATCAATAGGAATCGGTCCACACCCCGCCATCTAATAGTAAAATTTACAAGTCTTAGTGACAAAGAGAAAATCCAGAAAGCAGCACAGGACAAGAAGTCTGTAACATACAATGGTAAAAATATTAGATTGGCAGCAGACTTATCCACAGAGACCTGGCAGGCCAGAAAGAACTGGCATGATATATTCAGAGCACTAAACGAGAAAAACATGCAGCCAAGAATACTGTATCCAGCTAGGTTATCATTGAAAATAGAAGGAGAGATAAAAAGCTTCCTGGACAAACAAAAACTGAAAGAATTTGTAAACACCAAACCAGCTCTACAGGAAATATTGAAAGGAGTCCTCTAAGCAAAGAGAGACCCTAAAAGTATTATCAGAAAGGAACGGAGACAATATACAGTAACAATCACCTTACAGGCAATACAATGGCACTAAATTCATATCTCTCAATAGTTACCCTGAATGTAAATGGCTAAATGCCCCCAATCAAAAGACACAGGGTTTCAGAATGGATAAAAAAACAAAACCCATCAATATGATGCCTACAAGAAACTCAGTTTAGACCTGAAGACACCTCCAGATTGAAAGTGAGGGGGTGGAAAACAATTTACCATGCTAATGGACATCAGAAGAAAGCTGGGGTGGCAATCCTTATATCAGATCAATTAGATTTTAAGCCAAAGACTATAATAAGAGATGAGGAAGGACACTATATCATATTCAAAGTGTCTGTCCAACAAGAAGATCTAACAATTTTAAATATCTATGCCCCTAACATGGGAGCAGCCAACTATATAAACCAATTAATAACAAAATCAAAGAAACACATGGACAAGAATACAATAGTAGTTGGAGACTTTAACACACCCCTCACTGAAATGGATAGATCATCCAAGCAAAAGATCAACAAGGAAATAAAGGTCTTAAATGACACACTGGAGCAGATGGACATCACAGATATATTCAGAACATTCCATCCCAAAGCAACAGAATACACATTCTTCTCTAGTGCCCATGGAACATTCTCCAGAATAGATCACATCCTGGGTCATAAATCAGGTCTCAACCAGTATCAAAAGATTGGGATCATTCCCTGCATATTTTCAGACCACAATGCCCTGAAGCTAGAACTCAATCACAAGAGGAAATGTGGAAAGAGCACAAATACATGGAGACTCAACAGCATCCTTCTAAAGAATGAATGGGTCAACCAGGAAATTAAGGAAGAATTGAAAAAAACCATGGAAACAAATGATAATGAAAACACAATGGTCCAAAATCTGTGGGACACAGCAAAGGCAGTCCTGAGAGGAAAATATATAGTGATACAAGCCTATCTCAAGAAACAGAAAAGGTCTCAAATACACAACCTAACCCTACACCTTAAGGAACTCGAGAGAGAACAACAAAGAAAGCCTAAACCCAGCAGGAGAAGAGAAATAATAAAGATCAAAGCAGAAATCAATGAAATAGGATCCAAAAAAACAATAGAGCAAATCAATGAAACTAGGAGCTGGTTCTTTGAAAGAATTAATAAGATTGATAAACCCCTGGCCAGACTTATCCAAAAGAAAAGAGAAAGGACCCAAATAAATAAAATCATGAATGAAAGAGGAGAGATCACAACCAACACCAAAGAAATACAAACAATCATAGGAACATATTATGAGCAACTCTATGCCAATAAATTTGACAATCTGGAAGAAATGGTTGCTTTCCTAGAGACATATCAACTGCCAAAACTGAACCAGGAAGAAATAGAAAACCTGAATAGGCCCATAACCAGTAAGGAGATTGAAACAGTCATCAAAAATCTCCAAACAAACAAAAGCCCAGGGCCAGATGGATTCCCAGGGAAATTCTACCAAACATTTAAAGAAGAATTAATTCCTATTCTCCTGAAACTGTTCCAAAAAATAGAAATGGAAGGAAAACTTCCAAACTCATTTTATGAGGCCAGCATCACCTTGATCCCCAAACCAGACAAGGATCCCATCAAAAAAGAGAATTACAGACCAATATCCTTGATGAACACAGATGCAAAAATTCTCACCAAAATACTAGCCAATAGGAGCCAACAGTACATTAAAAGGATTATTCACCACGACCAAGTGGGATTTATTCCAGGACAGCAGGGTTGGTTCAACATCCGCAAATCAATCAATGTGATACAATACATTAACAAAAGAAAGAACAAGAACCATATGATACTCTCAATAGATGCTGAAAAAGCATTTGACAAAGTGCAACATCCCTTCCTAATCAAAACTCTTCAAAGTGTAGGGATAGAAGGCACAAACCTCAATATTATCAAAGCCATCTATGAAAAACCCACCACAAGTATCATTCTCAATGGAGAAAAACTGAGAGCTTTTCCGTTAAGGTCAGGAACTCGGCAGGGATGTCCGCTATCACCACTGCTATTCAACATAGTACTAGAAGTCCTAGCCTCAGCAATCAGACAACAAAAAGAAATTAAAGGCATCCAAATCTGCAAAGAAGTCAAACTATCGCTCTTTGCAGATGATATGATACTATATGTGGAAAACCCAAAAGGCTCCACTCCAAAACTGCTAGAGCTTGTATAGGAATTCAGTAAAGTGTCAGGATATAAAATCAATGAACAGAAATCAGTTGCATTTCTTTACACCAACAAGACAGAAGAAAGAGAAATTAAGGAGTCAATCTCATTTACAATTACACCCAAAACCATAAGATACCTAGGAATAAACCTAACCAAAGAGGCAAAGAATCTATACTCAGAGAACTATAAGGTACTCCTGAAAGAAATTGAGGAAGACACAAAGAAATGGAAAAATGTTCCATGTTCATGGATTGGAAGAATAAATATTGTGAAAATGTCTATGCTACCTAAAGCTATCTACACATTTAATGCAATGCCTATCAGAATTCCATCCAATTTTTTCAAAGAAATGGAACAAATAATCCTAACATTTATATGGAACCAGTAAATACCTCGAATAGCCAAAGGAATATTGAAAAAGAAAGCCAAAGTTGGTGGCATCACAATTCCAGACTTCAAGCTCTACTACAAAGCTGTCATCATCAAGACAGTATGGTACTGGCACAAAAACAGACACATAGATCAATGGAACAGAATAGAGAGCCCAGAAATAGACCCTCAACTCTATGGTCAACTAATCTTTGACAAAGCAGGAAAGAATATCCAATGGAAAAAAGACAGCCTCTTCAACAAATGGTGTTGGGAAAATTGGACAGCCACATGCAGAAAAATGAAATTGGACCATTTCCTTACACCACACATGAAAATAGACTCAAAATGGATGAAGGCCCTCAACGTGAGAAAGGAATCCATCAAAATCCTTGAGGAGAACACAGGCAGCAACCTCTTCGACCTCAACCGCAGCAACTTCTTCCTAGGAACAACGCCAAAGGCAAAGGAAGCAAGGGAAAAAATGAACTATTGGGACTTCATCAAGATCAAAAGCTTTTGCACAGCAAAGGAAACAGTCAACAAAACCAAAAGACAACTGACAGAGTGGGAGAAGATATTTGCAAACGACATACCAGATAAAGGGCTAGTATCCAAAATCTATAAAGAGCTTAGCAAACTCAACACCCAAAGAACAAATAATCCAATCAAGAAATGGGCAGAGGCCATGAACAGACATTTCTGCAAAGAAGACATCCAGATGGCCAAAAGACACATGAAAAAGTGCTCCACATCACTGGGTATCAGGGAAATACAAATCAAAACCACAATGAGATACCATCTCACACCAGTCAGAATGGCTAAAATGAACAAGTCAGGAAATGACAGATGCTGGCGAGGATGTGGAGAAAGGGGAACCTTCCTACACTGTTGGTGGGAATGCAAGCTGGTGCAACCACTCTGGAAAACAGCATGGAGGTTCCTCAAAAAATTGAAAATAGAGCTACCTTATGACCCAGCAATTGCTCTACTGGGTATTTACCCTAAAGATACAAACGTAGTGATCTGAAGGGGCACGTGTACCCGAATGTTTATAGCAGCAATGTCCACAATAGCCAAGTTATGGAAAGAACCTAGATGTCCATCAACAGATGAATGAATAAAGAAGAAGTGGTATATATATCTACAATGGAATACTATGCAGCCATCAAAAGAAATGAAATCTTACCATTTGCGAGGACATGGATGGAACTAGAGCATATTATGCTTAGCGAAATAAGTCAACTGGAGAAAGACAACTATCACATGATCTCCCTGATATGAGGAAGTGGAGATGCAACGGGGGTGGGGGTTAAGGTGGTAGGAAAAGAAAAAATGAAACAAGATGGGATCGGGAGGGAGACAAACCAAAAGAGACTATTAATGTCATAAAACAAACTGAGGGTGGTCGGAGGGGGAGAAGGGTTGGGAGAGGGTCGTGGGGTTACATTATATGTTTAAATAAAAAAGTTTAAAGAAAAAAAAAAGGCAAGTCCCAGATGATACCTCGGCACAGGAAGTGGGGGTTACTTTGGGCCCCTGTCCTCGAGTCACCTAATAAATCCCACCAGGTTGTCACCTGATCAGCGGCCATTCTCTTACTCGATGTTAGACCTCTCACTCTATGTGACCTATCAGCACACTCTCTCCCTCCACGTTTTGAGCTTTGGCCCTGGCCCAAAGGCAGAAATCAGTGAAGGCACTTCCTTCTCTCCCCTCCTGAAAACAGGACAGCTTAGTCTGTTTTGAAGGGCACCGTGTGCTGTGAGAGCACATCGGAAAGTCAGTCTGTAATGCAGAGCAGAGTTTGCCCCCAAGTGATCCAAGTGAGGAAGGCTTTTGGGTGCTGACCAGCAGTTTTGCAGAAAGGTTGGAGTTTCAGTACCCTGAGTCTGCAAGACGTCATTTGTGACCAGGAATCTCCCATCTGCTCCCTTCTAGGAGCTGTGTGAAGACCCACCCCAGCATCCCAAGCCTGTCCCCAGGACAAAATGAGGCAACTGTAACAGTGGCCATTGGACACAGCTGGGCGTTTTCCCTCTGACCCCACTCAAGCACGCTTCCGATGTCAACAGACAGCCCTCATTGTTCCTCAGCCACCATCTCTCTCCTCTCCCTCCTCCGCTGAATGACTCAGCTCTGAACCAAGCTGGGGACTGGGGGAAACTCGATGCCCTCCTCATGCCCAGCGCTGCCCTTCCCAGACCAGGCTTTGCACCTAGAAACCTGAGTTGATGCCAAATTACGTGCCTTTTCCTCTAAGTCTCTTTTAAGCCTATACATTGAAAGGCCTAGCTTGGACCCTTCATTGACATAAAGAGTTTGAGCTCTTTGACCTTCCAATAATAAATAAGCCAGAGATTAGCTACATCTCAGAAATTGGCCCCCAGTTTATCACAAATCTCCTTATGTATTCAGATGCTTGCAATATACATTAAAGTCTTTGGCCCATATTTATGATTTCGAACATTGTGTTAACATTTTACGAATACATCAATAAGTGGCATAGGAATAGGGAGGGACCCACTTTAGCAGATGCCCCAACCACTGGCCTCTCTTAGCAACAACTGCTGATGCTTATGAGGAATGAAAAGTATTGTGGAAAAATCCACAGATTTTCCTCATGTCTCCTGGGAATGCAGACAACCCCAGGGAAGCAAAATGATCTGTAGCATCATCCTCAGAAGACAAGGGAGGTAATAAGGTCCTCTCCTATGAAAGGTGTGAGGAGTATTGGAGCTATGAGGATGAAGGGCAAGTTGCACATCTGGGGTCTTATCAGGGACATCTGCAGGCCCACCCCTCTCTCCCTATCTTCTCTTGCATTTTGATTGACTTCAACAGTGTGGCCTTTCCTACTTGGAGCCATCAGTGTGGAGGGGAATCAGGGGCCTGTGATTTGAAAACTGAAAGTCAAAGACTTTACAGACCATACCTGAGACCTCAAAGCTAGTGAAGAGCTTGGATTTGAACTTCTACTTCACTCTGACCCTATTACAGTAAGCGATCCAACAGAGGCTGTGTGACCTCGTGGTCAGGGCTCAAAGAGGGACTCCCATAGGGGCCAAAGCCATACTAGCTGCTCTCCAAGTGCCTTTCCAGCTCTGAGGTTCTGTGCACAATCCTGGTGGCCCAAAGTAGCGTGGCTGGAGCGCTGAGGTCTCAGGAGAAGAAAGCAGGGGGATGCTTTGTGGGCAAGTCATCTGTTCAACAGAATGAAGTGAATGACAAATGGGCCTGCCCCAGGAGGGGACGGATTCCCTCTAACTGTGCCCGACAATAAAATGCTTCACAAAGAAACCTGACAATTCAGTTGTTAATTCAAAACATCCTTCTCCAAGCTGCCTCTAGCTATAATCTAATTGTTGCAAGATGGTGGTTTATGAGAAAAGAAAGTAAAATCCCATTAAATACAAATGTGCCTTTCTTCTGTAATAACTCACTCTGTTCTTGTGTTCATTTTACCCCCATGCTCCTTCATGTTACCAACCAATTCTTAATCTGCACACTAAACATTTATTTCTACAAAAAGTCTAAAGTAATTTCAAGAATTCAGAGATTTCCCGCTCTCTTCTGAGAGGCAACTCAGTGATGGATACAGCCTGGACCCTGGAGTGTAGGACCTGATTTTGGCCTGGCTGTTGAACTTCTCTGAATGTTGGCTTCCTCCTCTATAAAACCCAGTTATAAAATCCACATTGTAATTGTGGTGGGAGGGTCAATAGATAAAATTTATGAGAAAGTCTCTTAAGCTCTAATAAATAATACTAATGTTTGTTCCTCTTTTCTAGTCAAAGAGCTTGGCCCATGATGCATTGGTATGTTCTTGGGGTGGTTACAGATTTATTGATTTATTATTCATCTGTCACTCATCCAAGCATCCAGAGCCAGCCAGCCACCTACCCACCCATCTGTCCATCCACCTATCTAGTGTTCTATCTATTTAACAAATGTTGATTGAGTCCCTGCCATGTACCAGGTGCAAAATCAGGAGCTAGGAATTTAGGCATGAATGAGATACAATATGGCTCCTGACTCCAAACTCTGTCTTTCCAGAGAGAGGGGCAGACACATTTATGTACAATTATGTAATAAAATGGCCGTAGTATAAGATTGTACCTCTTCGACCATGGAGAAAATAATCTCCGATTATTTTGTTTTTCTAATTGTCTATTGGAAGGAAGCAATGGAGAATATGGTGAGAATTTCAATTGTCAGTTGGTCCTGGTGTGGGAAATAGAATAGGCCTTAGATATCAAAGAGGGAGAGGCTTTTTCTGGACCTGGGGGCTGAATGAGGAACCTATTCTGGTGGTGAGTGCTTCTGACTCACGGAGCAAGGCACGTGAGCAGAGCCGCCCCTTCCAGTTGGTTTCCCCTTCTTGGGCCATCCACGGGAGTGTCAGGGACAGTAACTATGGTGGGTACTTTATTTCCAAATTGTTTGTCTTGACAAGCAACACTTCAGAAGATGGAGAATTATCTGAGGACTCATGGAGAGCAGGTGCCACCCCACAATCATGGGGGAGAACTCGTTCTCAGTATAGTGTTGCCCTCAGTCCTCACCTACATGAGAAAATGCCTACATGAGAAAGATGAACCTACATGAGAAAGATGGTTGCATGGATAAAAACACTGGAATGGGATGATCTTGCTTATTTGTTGGGATGAGTTCCTCCACTGCACCTGGCTGAAAATTTGGGCTATCCCTTGAATTTCCTGGACACTCTTCAGTAATAAAAACAAACAAACAAAAACAACAAAACCTTACCAGTCACTTAAAGTCTCACAAAACATTCTCAATTTATAAATTAAACAGCCCAATCTCATGTAATAGTGGAATTTTCTCCCTAGATTTACAGTCATGACTTTTCTCCCCACCTTGGTCTACCGCAGAGTAGAAGGCTGCAGGAGAGAACAGGCTCTGCGGGGCCACCCTTCTCTTGCCCAGTCAGTGCTTTTACTCTTCTCTCCCCCTCCTGCTTTGTTAACCTCCAGGACTGGAGCATGGTGATCCAGAAGGATCAATGATCTGAAGAAAGAAAAGGAGCAAGAGAGTTCTTCCATGAGTGGTCTTGTTGGGTGAAGGTGCTTTCCAGAATCCCCATTGCTGGCGGTCTTCATCTTCAGTCCTGGTGATGGTGATGCCCCCCTTCCAGCTAGTTGTTCACTCCTTTTGCAGCCTCCTGACACTTGGTGCTGCCCCTACTTTGTTTCTGCTAAGTTATTTTCACCTATTCACATCCTCTTGGGTAACACCTCAGATGACTCCATGCAGGCACTTACTCACAGGAGCCCAAGTGTGGGCCAGCTTGCCTTGCCTCCTCAAATCTGAAGAGCTTATCCCAAATGTAGCTCTCTCTCTCTCATTCGTTCCTCCATGTGAGCAGCTGCCTGGCCATATCTGTCCCCATAGATTTACTAGACATGGCCACACCACTAAAGTCCCCCAAACCCCTGCCCAGAGGACATATATTAAGGTCTGTTAGGTCTTTGATGTTCTTCTCCTTTGACTTGAGGTAAAGGTAGAAGTACCTTCCAGTTCTCTCCCTTAGGGAGCTCAAGCTCAAAGACAGCCTCTTCTACAAAATCCATTTCTGAACTCCAACTTAACTCATTTTCGTTTGCGGTGGGTGAGAGTTAAAAGTGAGAGAGCCTGGCTTTTGCCTACTTTTTGCAAATCCTGCAACATGGCTTCTCACCTCACTTGAGAATGTAGCATATATTGGCTTCAGCTGAACTAAGAAAAAAGAACCTGGGACGCCTGACTGGCTCAGTCAGCAGACCATGGGACTCTTGATCTTGGGGTCGTGAGTTCGAGCCCCAACTTAGGAGAAGAGTTTACTTAAAAAAGAAAGAAAGAAAGAAAGGAAGGAAGGAAGAAAGAAAGAAAGAAAGAAAGAGAACCCATTTTAACATTATACAAGTTGCACATCCTAGATGACTCAGATGGAACATACAAAATTGTGTTCTCTTGAAGGCTTGGGTTCCTGACTTTTTGTTATTCCTCTACAAGGCAGTAAAGAAGGTATGACATGCCAACTGCTCTCTGCTACAAATCCCAGGCTGAAGAATTACAGGATAGCATTCCCTCCCTCTCCTGCTGCCAATTTATGCTTCAAGATAGAACAAGAAACAAGATGAGGCCTTGTGGCAAAACTGCAGGATATGAATGAGTAAAGTAAGTGTGAAGCAGCACAGGAAGGGTCATGAAAGAAAATATGTTTCAAGAATAGAGGATGTTCTTTACTCATGACTGATTCATTCATCTTTACACCTTCCTAAGCCCCCAGCACAGGGGTCTGGCACATAACAAGTGTTTATACATGGAGCTGATTTTGTACCAAATACAATCTCAGGCATTGGCTTCTGAGTTATGGACAAGGTCAGTTAGCTCCACGGTTGGTTCATGTCCCTGGTAGCTATTTGTTGAATGAGGCCAAATAATCTCAAAGCATCACTCTGAGGCTCATGTTCCCCACCTACCATCTTTCAGGCCCTTCTATTCTGTTATTGAGGATTGGGAGAGTTGATCACAATCTTTCCACTCCACAATCTCGGAAAATTTTCTATCTGCATCGGTCATCTATCAAACAGAGAAACTTCATCATTTCTGGGCCCCCTGATTCCTTTTACCATCCTCTCTACAACACTTCAGCCACATCTTATCACATGGACTCTTCCCTCACAGAAGTCCCTCTCCTGCTTCTTCCTTTGACCATAACTCTCAATTCCTTCCCGCAGGCTCATCCCCTGCTTCTCACTACACCTGCACAGACTGGCCTTTGGTCCTGCTATTCTCTCCTCCACTTCCCCATCCCTCAGAAATTCCATGGCTGATCATTGCAATTATTTTCTCAAAGGTATCCTCAGTTTCCACGCCTTTCCATCTTTCTTCCATAGCTGCATTGACTATAGATTTCCTTCATATTCTTATTCATCTTCTACATCTGTACAGCTGAGTGATGTGGGAGAAGAAGCAAATAACCATAAGTTTTGGTACTCTATAAATTCATGGTCTTAACCTCACCTTTGGTTGATTTCATCTAGCATCTTCTTTAAAAGTATCCCAATCTTCCTCACTAAACAAGCCTCTAAGTCAACCTCTACCTGTCCCTGCATCATGCCCACTCTCAGCCAATACCTTTTTCTTGGACTTTATCAGGACTCACCGTGTGCTTGGGGCCTGGACATGGCTGTTTTGTCAAAGCTCCCTGGGTGACTCTGTTGTGCAGCCCCGTTGAGGAAACTGAGCCAAAGGAGCCCGGCCAACCTGAAATCCTGCTTAGGGAATCTGTTTCGGGTGTCTGGCTCCATACCACCTCCATTTCTTAAAATCACCACACTCTCAGTATCCCACAGTCCCAGCAGCTGGGCTCATCTTGGCTCCTTTTATCTATTTTGTTCCATTAGTATTCTGTGACCTAACTTGTGACTATTGGCCTACGCACTGCAGTGATGACATCATAAGACATTTGTGATAGTCTCTGCGATGCGCACACAATGGCTGACCTGGGACCGCATGCTGCTGTGTCCCTGTCTGTTGAGGAAGGGATATCAGGCTGGAGGGATTGACCTGCAAATGCCTTTTAAAATAAGGCTGCAGAATGAGACCATGTCAGACTGGTGACTGTGTTCTTTGCAGTATCACCCCCGTGTCCTTCTGAGGATGAATCTCCTTCCCTGTGGAGTTTTAGGTTAGTTTGCTGGGGAGAAGATGTGTGGGATTTTCAAGGTGAAAAAGAAGCAGTTGTTCTTTTCAGGGGATGGTGGCTGTCCCACATAGCAGGCCTCCAGACCACTTCTCAACCCCTGCATGGTGGCAGTGGATGGAGAACGCCCCTGCCTCCATCCATCAGGCTTCATCCCAGGGAGTGTATTTCTGATCCTCAGATGGTAGCCTCCTAGATCTTCATTCCTCCAGCTCCTCCCCCATTGGGTCCTATATTAATCCTTTTATTCTCATAATGACAGAGAAGCTCAAACTTTTTTTTGACTGAACCTAAGCTGATACAGGGGCTTAATATCCTGGACCACAGAGAACATCCAATCGTTCTAGGGCAGAAAGCCACACCATGAAAGGAATACTTAAGGCAAATTGCATATTGGGAAGCCAGAAACCGATCCAACAGTGATGTCGATAAGTACCTCATTTTTTATGTGATCCTGCTTTGAAGATGCCAGTTGGGGAAGATCTGACTACCTAGAGCAGAGGCCAATTCTGTGGTCATGTCATTCTCCCCCTGATCTGATCGAGGACATGTCAGCACACACGTTTGTGCAGCTTGGGGGTGGGGTGCGTGAGGAGAACTCGGTCCAGTTCTCTGTGTTCTTTGTCAGACATGCACGCTCGAGCCTATCACCGCTTCTGCCTAAGCTTGTTTCCAGCTTCCTCATCTGTTAATTGGTCAAACAAATCAGTGACCTGGAGGTCCCTTTCAGCCCCACCATTCTCCAGGCCCACGAGTCCATTAAACAGCAGTTTGGTTTCCTTGGCTCGGAATGTCTCACAAAGCTGGGTCTGTGACAAAACCAGACCAGCAGGGGGCAAGGCCAGGCCTCGAGACTGAAAGCTTTCTCCTGGGCCTGAGGGGGCTAATTTATGGACATGACCTTGTTCTGGGACGGAATCTGAGGACAGCCAGCAAGGTGACAACCCACAGGCACTAGACGAGCAAACAACCGTGCCTACACAGTCAGGGCCCAGGGCGGGCTTGGCCACACCAGCTGCTGACAGACAGACAAATGGATGGACACGCCTCATCGCGCCTCCCGCTCCCTCCTTTGCCAGGGCTACTGCCGCCTGTCACAGAGTTATGAGTAGGTTGAGGATAAGGCTCAGCATGCATTTATGGGGTCTCGAGGCCTCCTGTGTCTTCCCAGGGAAGATTCTTTCACCAAGCCTCACTTTCCTTCGTCCCGAGGCCCCAGGCCTCAGTCACACAGGAATCTTGTTTGCATCAGTTGACTATTCCTTCAGGTGTTCTCATCTTCCCTCTGAAGACACATGCCCTTGTCTACATGTTTTATGGTCCTCCACTGCCTCGTTTTCTCACAAGTTCCTTTCTGGGGAGCTGGGTCTCAGCCAGGCTTTTCTTGTGGCAAAGCACCCACAAAAAAGCCCTCTGTCCTCTATAATGCATCTCTTCTTGTCATTAAAAAAAGAGAAGACAATAAAAATCTCTCTTCCTCCTGCTTCTCTTTATAGATTTTCTCATTAAGAGAATTAAGAGCCATCAAAGCCAAATCTATAGCTGCTTCTCTTTACACAAATCATCTTGAAACTCTTTGCTACTCAAGTCAAAAAATGATGATTGTTGGCTCCCCAGTATGGAGCTCCCAGGGTCGGCCTCTCACCTTTCAACAGAGCAGCCGGGTGAGAAGGAAGTTCGTGGCATTTGAAGCTGCACGCTTCTACACAGCAACCACTCTCTTCTAGGGTGGAGGGAAGCTCCGTACTTGGTTTCCAACTAGGCTTCTGTATTGGTCCCTATTGCTCTTTCTGGAAGCCATCCAGACCCAAAATGGGTTGAGGCAGGTAGCTCCCCATTCCTGGAAAGGTTTACATAGAGGACAAATGATCCTCTGTTGGCTGAGGAATGGCACAGGATGGCTGCTGAAGTCCCCTTTTACTTGAAAGTCTCCTGAGTCCAGGGCCCACGTGCCAGCCATGTTACAATGGCGTCACAAAAGCAGGTCCAACAAGGAAGTATCCACTGGAGTGTAGGGCCTAGCAGGAGCCATCAGGAATGGATCCTCAGGAAGAGGCGCCCATGGCAGACAAGGGAAACTCCAGGTCAGAATACCTGTACCAGGCTCTGCAGCCAAATCAGAACTTCTCAGGGCAGTGGTGGGCATTCCATCTTATGACATGCACAATGCAGTGGGTACATCGTAGGGTCCAACACAGGAGGAAAAATCGCTTATGGTGACATTAGCTTAGTGGCTGTGAGACATGAAATTATATTGGAGCATTGCAACAATCCGAGAGTCAGGAGAGCTTGCTTACTGTTCTATTTCTCTGTGTGCTTTTGGGGAAATTATTGTCCCTTTCGAGGTCTTAATTTCTTCGTTTGTAAAAATCCGGGATTGCTGTCTATCTCCTTTTCCCAAAGAAGGTTCGAGGGGAACTTAGTCCCACTAACTAATTCACATAAAATGATTTCATGGTAAAATATGCTTAGAAACCCCATGTGTAACCCCGCTTTGGGAATGACAATGCTGGTGTGTCCCTGAGTGGCTCCAAACATCCTGCAACAAACACACCTGTTTCTCTCTGTTTAACCTGCATTTCCAGA
This sequence comes from Taxidea taxus jeffersonii, assembly GCA_003697995.1. Taxonomy (NCBI): domain Eukaryota; kingdom Metazoa; phylum Chordata; class Mammalia; order Carnivora; family Mustelidae; genus Taxidea; species Taxidea taxus. Next base: position 34,522 of record RCUC01169423.1, on the reverse strand, counting down.
ATGCCTTTGAACATAAAAGACTGTTTTCCCACTACAAGCCGTTATTGCCCCAAGAGCGAGTACTGCTCAGCACAGACTCAGAGAAATAGTGACCTAGATCATCTCTACCGTTCCTTAGTCCTAAGATAGTCTGTGCTTCTCTAATCAGCAGGAAGCTCATCAACAAAAAACTAGCTCGTGATGAGCATAAGCAACACTGAGCAAGATGCACGCCTCCTGCCTCTCTGGGTTAGCATCTCTGATCAGTGTCTGTTACAGGTTCTGCCGGCCTCTCTCTTCTGCCCACAACACTGCCCATACTCAGCCTTTTCACCTCAGCTTCACTACTTCCGCTGGGCCGCCTTCTCCATGCCTCCACTCTGGCTTAGCTACCCAATGTATATGCCTTTTACTTTCCAGATCACATCTACATGGGAATAAAATTTCCATGAAGGCCAGAGCCTTGCACATTGTGTTCTCCGTCCCATCCCCAGTGCTTGTTACAGGGCTTGACGTAGTGGAGGCCCTGATAAATATTTATGGAACAATTAGATACCAATTAATTGATTTCTGGGATTGCGCTTTTAATTGGGATAAGGCAACAGTGATTACCACCTATGGAAGGAGGAAGAGTCTTACTTTCTTGATACACCAGGGAAGTTACAGCTAGAAAGACATCAGAGTTATTCTAGATGGAGCTGGCTCCCTTTCTTAAGAGAGAGCTTCCTAGGACTGAACACATACACGTGAGCATAAAGGAGACCATCACCAGTTGGAATTTTGAATGCAATGACTCTGACATTCCCTTCAATTGCCAAGAATCTAGGACTGAATTCTTCTTTAATCAGCCTTCTGTGTAATTTACATATCCCTCCAAATTAAGGTCTTTTTTTGTCATATATCTTTGGTTTTTGAGAACTATAACTAAATTTAAACAATAATTAGTTTACCAGCAATCTATTATATTAATAATAGCAGTCTAATGCATTAATAAAAATGCGGTTTAAATGCTGGAGTCAGGGAATAATTAAGCTATATTCTGCAACTCTCAGTAATAATAGAGACTAATTTTTTTTAAGTTTATGATATAATGTTAACTGAAAATATGTAGACTTAAACAAGCATTGTATGAACACTGTGATTGCAACCTGGTTGCCTGCAGAAGAGAAAAATAAAGAAAACAGAAAAGAAACATAGAAATGTGAAGTATTTGGGTAAGAAAGAGGGGCCTGGAGGTGAAGTTTATGTGCTTTATAATTTGCTTCTGCAAAATTGTTCTTCAATTCTTGTTAATGTGCTTGTCTTCTTTGTAAAAATTTTTGAAGATAAAAAAGCAAGATTGGAAACAAAAGAAAATATGTTTGTTGGCTCTCCAAACCTGATTCTGATTTTTTTTTTTCAGCTGAGGTTTTGGGGCCTTGTTCAAAGATGACTGGACCGTAAGGGTCAGTCTGGCCTCACTCTCTTTTCCCAGCTGTCTTGAAATGCCCTCCGGAGCAAGACAGAATGACAGCCATCACCCTGGACCCAGTACTTCCTTGCGTCATTGACAACCACCAAAGACATGTGGCTGGAAACTAGGCTGGAGTGTAAAGCTGGGAGGTTTGGACTCACCTCCCCTCACTGCCATTTGTGACTTGAGAGTTATGTTGGTTTTTTTGGAGGGGGAGTGGGCCGTTGTCCCGGGTCAGTAACCTTTTTTCTTTGTCCCAAGATAAATCCCCAAAGCAATTACCAAGAAAAAGAAAAAACAAAGTTTCTGTTTGGCTTTTTGCTGCTCTGGCCATAAACAGCAGTCTGGGATCAAGGGCGTTGTGGGTGCGCAGGATTTAATCTCCGCCAGGTTTTCGTCCCATAAACATCCTTTCAGCTGTCCTGGCCCCAGACATCTTCCCCTTTGTGAGGCTGATGCATGGCTTTCGACAGAGCAGCCTGCTGTAGCGCTCTCTATGGACCCAGCTACCACCGAATCTGACCCTTCAAACCTGGAAAATCTCAGCTCATTCATGCTTGAGATATTTGGACCCAAGACAATCCCTGACTTGGCAGTTAAATATAATTCAATGGAACAGAGAGGCCTGGCATAGTAGAAAGAGCATGGCTTTGGGGAGGCAGGACAATTTAAGTTTGAATCCCAGTGTCTCTGCCTACAAACAATGTGACTTTGGTTAGACCAGTTACTTAACTTCCAGAAGCCCCCATTTCTCCTCTGATTCCGACTATGGCTGTTTTGTGGCCTGAATAAAGTATCTGATGCAAGGTGACTGGTGGAGTAAAACTGAGTTCTTACCCCCTTTGGTCGCTAGAGTCCCAGACTGTAGTCTTGAAACCATATTTTCGAGAGGATTCTGATGAACGGAACTGAGTCCTGAAGGAACTAACTAAGACAATGAGGGATCTGAAAACTAGGCCCTGAACTAAGTGTTCAGTGTGGAGAAGACAAAGGAGTTGTACTAACTGCCTTCACATCCACAATTCACTCAAATCTAAAAGCCAGAGTTCACTTGGTCTATCCTTTTTTCTTCTGTTACCAAGGAAATATTTGTTGGATGTCTTCCCTGTGCCAGACCCCATGCTGACCACTGAGGGTAGACTGGGGAACGAGATCTCCTGACCTCCTGGAGCTCGTCACCTCCTTGGAAGGACAAACATCGAATGAGTAATTTTAGGTGTGATTGGCAATCAAAAGGGAGAGACAGGGGCATGGTGGGGTTTTATGACTGGTTAGAAAATTAGGACCAATGCATGTGAATTCTGGCATGATGAGGTTCAACATAGCAGTCAAAAGGTAGGCATGTAACTGTAACGGTGGGCCAGCTTATCTACTGCACAAGAGTCTTACTGAGGTGATGAGGTGATGAGGAGGACTGACACCTGTGCCTTCCTTTACTTTGTTCCTCAGGCTGCACCTACTAGGCTGCCTCTGCCTCGGGGTAGTGCTTTTTCTGATTTGCACAGAGCCATCATGGAGTCTGGGAGTGGCCCCAGATTGAGATCACCAGAAGATAGACCATGGTGCTATCTGGGCTATAGATATTCTTCATTGGCCTGCAAATTATTTTTATTTTTTGTATCTAGTTTGAATTGGATTTTAAAGTGTGGGAGATTTCATATTAGCATCTAGATTCCTGGGACCTGTTGTAAGATGGGGAAATCGGGTAATAGTGCCCTCCATGTTCCAACAAGGAGAAAATTGCCTAGCAGTGAGTGATGACTGTTCCCCACCCCAATCCTTTCACTTAAGTACTTTCTCGCCCAGGATCCTGGGCACTTGAGTTTCCTACCCCAGCTCTTTACACATCCAGAACTGCATGGAATGGGCTGCCCACTGAGATGACGGACTCCATTCTTGCTGCTATTCAAGCTACCAGGCAAGGCAGGCTCTGGGTCAGAGATGCCATGCCGGAGCCTTGCATTATGGGTAAGCTGGGACCAAGCTTTAGGTTTCTTAGGTGCCTGAACTCCTCTGGATGAAAGTCTATCCATGGTCTCATGACATTATCTGTGTGGCACCAGAGTGATGGACCGAACTAAGCTTTCCTTTGTGTGTTTTTGACATGACCAAGCCAAACATATCAATGTATTCGACACACCTATAGTGAATTCCCAGCTTGGACCCAACACAACACTGTGTGATATGGAGGAATTACAAGCTCAGTTTATTTTAGCTTTTTTAGTCAGTCTACTAAATGAGAGAAGGACCAACTAAAGAGCTTAGCAAACTAACTAAATTAACTAACTGGTAAAGGCTGAATTAGTATCCTCTCCCACCCTGAAAAATATTCGGGTGTGATGGATTCCATCCCTGGTGCTAGACATAAAATATGGACTATTACGTCTCTACCCGCACCTTAGAATGTGGTTGTATTGGAAGATAAGGCCTATAAAGGGGAAATTAAGTTAAAAGAGGTTGTTAGGATAGGCCCTAATCCAGAGTTACTGGTGTCCTTATAAAAAGGGGAGATGAGGCCACAGTGGAAAGGTGACCATCTGCAAGACAAGGAGAGAAACCTGAGAAGAAACAAAGCCACCTTGACCTTGGGCTTCTAGCCTCCAGAGTTGCGAGGGAATAAATTTCTATTGTTTAAGCCACCCTGACTGTGGCATTTTGTTACGGCAGCTGCTGTAAACTGAATGTTTATAGTTCACCCAAGTTCATATGTTGAAGCCTAATCCCCACTGTGAGGGTATTAGGAATTGGGGCCTTGGGAGATGGGGAGGTCATGAGGATGGAGCCATCATGAGTGCAGTCAGTGCCCTTATGAAAGAGGCCCCAGAGAGGTCTCTCACCTCTTCCACCATGTGAGAGCACAGCGAGAAGGCAGCCCGATCTATGAACCAGGAAATAGCCTCTCACCAGACAGTGAATCCAGTGAAGTCTTAATCTTGGACTTCTGACCCCAAGAACTATAAGAAATAAATTTCCATTGTTTATGAACCACCCAGTCTATGGTATTTTGGTACAGGAGTCCAAATGGAGTAAGACAGCAGCCTTAGCAAACTAACTCACCAGCTAACTAGCTAAAAAACACAAACTCAATCTCCTTCACTCAGCAAGCTGATACTACAGGGGGAAAGGTTTATGTATAAACATTACCACCAATAGCCAGAGTGATCCTATAGCGAGAACATGATCACATCACTCCCCTGTTCTCAACCATCTGATGGCTTCTCCTTGTACTTGGAGCAAAACCAAGTACTGGCCTGCAAATTCTTAGTGAGGTCTAGCACCTGCCCAAGAGCTCCCTTCAGTTTGTCCCTCCTTCCTGCTCACAACACACACACTGACCTCCCACATGCTGACGCTAGGCTCTTTCCCCCGGAGGTCTTAGCATGCTTTGCTCTTCCACCTTTCCCATTTGAGCTCACTCCCATCGCTTCTTGAGCCAGGGCCAGAAGAGGGAAATTCTAGAAAGAAAAAGGGAAACTTTCCTGAGCAACCACTGAACACAGCAGCCAGGCACTGGGCTCAGTGCTCTGCGTTCATTATCTGAGTATACACAAAACATTATGGCGTAAATAATATTAACCTCATTGAACAAATGAGGGAACTGAGCTGCAGAGAGTCACAAAGCCTAAGTCAGAAGAGGCAGTGGCTGTGAAGGGCTTGGGGACCTAAAATGTGACCCAGTGCATAGGTACAGAAATTAAGCTTTATCCTTGCTGGGGTCAGTGTCCAAGGAGTTTCCAGCTGGTGAACAGAGCCATACATTCTAAATGATGAGTGATGGCTGAAAGCCAACAGGTATGGGCATTCAGGTCGGCAGTGATCATCCCATTGAGAGCATGACACCAGCCAAGGAAGTAGGACACATTAATTCTGCCCTGTTTCCCAAGGAGAGGGGTCATGAAGCACTGGACATTTGTTGCACCATAGTCAAGTAGGCTAGGGTTGAAGGTGGGCTTGGGTAATGAGTACCTTGAGTGGGAAACTGAGGCCAAAGACCAGTTGGGTGGAGAGCGTACTGTGTAGATGCTGTGACATGTGTCCCCTTCCCTTTTCAGAGAAGAACTTGTTGCCTAAGCTCTGAGCCCTCCTGCTCAAAGTAACACTCTTTACCAAGGCCACGTTCAGTGAATGATCAGTGCAAGGCAGTAAAGGCCTGGTCATCTCGGCCCACCCAGGACTACAGAGAGCCATTCTCTATCCACAGCTCCCACGGGGTTGGCCAAGTTTGTGGTTGGGCCTGCATGACAACTAGACTTCTTCCTCTGTCCTCTGCTCCTTGCTCCTCCTTTCTTCCCCAAGTGTTGAACCCAAAGGCACCCCTTAATAAACATCCCATGCACTAGAGTCGGTCTCAGAGTCGACTTCCTTAGGAACTCAATACAACGTATGCCCTTCAAGGTTTAAATAAATGTATAGTGTGGTAAGAAAGTAGATCCCAGGGTTCCTCTCAGGTAGATAGGATGGCAGTCTCTGATGGCATGACTCATTCCAAGTATGATAGGCTGGTCCCTTCTGTCATTCTTAGGGTTTACTCAGGGATCGGACAACATACAAGGCAGGCAGATAGAACTGTCAGTAAATGCATATGAGCAGAGAGTGGAAGACAGGCAGAAGGGGCAAGTGTGCATCAGTTCAGCATCTCACATTGCTCAGAGACTCATGCATGGAAGCCACATACTCAGGCCCAGAGACTCAATACTGCTAGTTATCAAAGGCCAGGTCTTCCAGGCCCAGGCCATGTGTAGCAAATGTTCCTCCACAACTGCCAGGATCCTGGTGGACAAAGCCCTCAGTTGGTAGAACCCAGATATCTCCAGAAGCCATTCTGGCTCCTTCTGATCAAAACCACCAACAACAGAACGTATAACAAACTGGACACTGGGCTGAGTGCAAACCACAGATGAACTTTAATCCTCACAACAAATGTCTGGGGTAGATACTTCTTATCTCCCCTGCACAGATGAAACACCTGAAGTTCAGGGAAGGGAAAGAACAGATTTTCGCTCCAAGTATTCTTTGGTTTGTATGGGATTTGTCCCGCGAGACCCTCCGACTTCAACCTCACAAGCTGGTATCTTCGTGAGAGATTTCTCCCCCCGGGGCCGTGGAAGGGGCTAACGGAGTTAGTGGTCTGCAGGCAGTGGGCTGGGCTTCCTTGGTTCTTGGTCACAAAAGCTGTCATCCTGCTTGTCCACAAAGAAGCTGAGTTTGTTCCTTCCAAGTCGTAGCCACAGAAGTCAAAGCTCTGATCAAAAGCAATGGTGGAACAAAAAGAAACCAAGGCAGGATAAGATCAGTCATCAGAGTAGAGGGCTTGTCTATGATGGGAAGGAAGTAAACCTTGTTAAATAAACAAAAGTATTGAATGAATAGAAAGATTTACTCAAGCTTATATGAGTCGGGGGGGTTTACGATGTATGTGTATGAATGTGAGTTGTTGGTCAAACCCTGGTTTTTGACAAGCTGCAAGAGAAATCAAGAGAAAAGGTTGAAATCAAAGCAGCATTTGGTTTGAGCTGTCCCTTTGATTGCATTTATTCATTTGTTTATCCATTTGATAGGTTTTTAAGTACTATCTTAGTCTGCACAGACTGCTGTAGCAAAGCATGATTTCTCCCAGTTCTAGAGATGGGAATGTTCAAGATCAGAGTGCTGGCTAATTCAGCTCATGGTCCGGGCTCTCTTTTTGGCTCTCAGGTGGCCGCTTTCTGCCATGTCCACACATGGGGGAGAGAAAAAGAGAGCACACGAGCCTTGTCTGGTCTTTCTTTATAAGGACACTAATTCGGTCATAGGGCCCCCACTGCCAGGACCTCATGTCCACCTAATTACCTCTCAAAACCCCCATCTCTACATACCATCTCATTGGGAATTAAGGCTCAACATGAATTTGGGGGGGGACACAATTCTGTCCATCACAAGTACCCATTCTGTGCCCAACACAGTTCTAGGTCATTGAAATATATCGGTGAATAAAACAGATTGAAATCTCTGCACTCAGGTACTTACGTGCGCGCGCGCGCGTGCGTGTGTGTGTGTGTGTGTGTGTGTGTAATGGAGCGAGGGCAACAATACAACAGACATAGTAAATAAGGGTGTCTTAGAAAATGAAAACTGCCGAGGGAAAACTGAAACAGAACCATGAGTAAGGGAGATGGTGCGGGCTGTTCTGTATGCATTGTCAGGGAAGGCTCATTGAGAAGGTGACATTAGAGCTGACATTTGTGCACACCACACAGATCTCTGGGGGGAAAGTGCCCCAGCCACGATAAGGCACTACATATGGTGGGGGTACTACAGGTTTGTTTCGGTAAGGATGCCAGCCTGGCTGGGGCGGGGGGCAGTGTGGCGGGAGGGACGGCCAGGATTACGAGAACAATCAGAAACGTAAGAAGAGGCAGGATTGCACAGTCTTTGTTGGTGTTTCCATGGAGTGAACCGAAGCCCATGAAGAGTTCTGTAAGAGGAGTGATGTGATCTAATGTTTTCGAAGGATCCCTCTGCCTGCTGCACGGAGACAGATGGTGGGGAGTGTACGAGATGTGGGCACCACTGTTCATCTTACAGCTGCTCCCCTGTTGGAGAGGAAGGCCCCACTCAGTGACGCTGCAAATGTTTGGGCTCTCATGGGATTCTGGGCTCTCCTCCAGGCTTGAGGGTTCCAGGCCCATGCTGCATCTGCGGGGACAGCTTGTCCTACTCCCCTCTTTCTGGAGGCGACCAGATCACACCCTATGGAGGTTTGCTCTCATTCCCTGTGGACCCAAATGCTGGCCTTGCCTCAGAAGCCAACAGATCCTTCTGCTGGGTCCTCACTGCCTTTCTCACAGTTGTCTTTACAAGAAAGTATACTTTGTGAGGAAATTACTGGCTTTTTTGTCTGCTTTTCAAACTGACTCTGCAGAAATAGAAACTTCCTTATTTTTATTTTAATCTCAAGCGCTAGCAGAATGTCTAATACAATTAGAGTTTCGTTATGTGTTTGATAAGTAAAAGAGTGAATGAATAGAGTCTCTTTGACTGCTCAAGTTGCTCCAGGAAAATACCAGAGACTGTGTGGCTTAACCCACAGAAATTTATGTCTCAAAGTTCTGGAGCCTGAGAAGTCCAAGATTAAGACACAAGGAAGGTAAGTCACATTCTGATGACTCCTCTTTTGCCTTGTAGGTGACACCATCTGGCTGTGTGCTCACACGGCCTCCCCTCTGTGCTTGGAGTAAAGAGCAAGCCCTCTGGTGTCTCTTCTTAGAAGGACTCTAATCCCAGCGTGAAGTCCTCATCCCCATGACCTCACCGAACCCGAATTAGCTCCCTAAAGTCCCATCTCAAATATCATCACATTGGAGGTTAAGGCTTCAATGTATGAATTTTGGGAAGACACAATTCAGTCCATAGCAGAGCCGATGGGTAGACATTATAGGAAATTTCAGCCAATTAAAAAAAAAAAAAGATTTAACAGTCAGAACCGTACAACAACATCCCATCACTGGGAGGTCAAGCAAGGCTAGATTAACAGCGTGGGGGGGCTATTGAAGACAATTGAGGGAGGGCTGAATTAGATCTGGAGCACCATCCATTAATGATGATCATGTATGCAAGCTCCATTTTAAGGATACAGTAAAAATATAACATTTCATCTGTATCTTCAAAGGAGAGCATGAGGGAGGGATTGGAATAGCCTATTTGGTGGTAAGAATTTGGGGGGTAATACTAATCCCACCTCTCTTCATGCTGTAGGTCGGACCATTTAAGAAAGCAGAAAGAGGAGCACCTGAGTGGCTCAGTGGGTTAAGCCTCTGCCTTCGGCTCGGGTCATGATCTCAGGGTCCTGGGATTGAGCCCCGAATGGGGCTCTCTGCTCAGCAGGGAGCCTGCTTCCCCCTCCCCCTCTCTCTGCCTGCATCCCTGCCTACTTGTGATCTCTCTCTCTGTCAAATAAATAAATAAAAATCTTAAAAAAAAAAAAAAAAGCAGAAAGAGTCCGAGAGATGGAGATACAAAAATTAGAATAAAGCTAATTGGAGAAAAATTGCTTAGATCTTTATCAAAACTGACTCCTTAATCCTTCCCGCTCTGAACTGAACCTCCCCGCACCCCCCAGTTCTAGGTAGAGGTAGAAGAAAAATCACAATCCCTCCAGGTAGATGCCCAAGACCTCAGAGAGGGAGAGCTACACAGGCTGGTATCCTTCTTCCTCATTTCATCTGCTCCTTGGGAAGTGACTCGGGGTTGGAGAAGGGCTCGTCTTTTCCCTCCTTGGAGTAAAATGGGAATTTGTTCCCCTTAACGAAAAGCTGAGGATGAGGAATGAGAAATCAGTGTATTCCCCCTGACCAGCTCTGTGAATGCAAGTAGATAGCAAATCGGGCCCTACCAAGGGGCTTTGCTGGTGGCCCTTGCCCTGAGGTGGCTGGATCCTGCAAAGGGTTAAAAGCAGGAGCTGTGGTTCTGTTTGATGGGGAGGAAAGACCCTCCTCCAATGGAAGCTTTTACTTGAAGACACAATAAAAGACAGTGGCATGCTGTGTAAGCATTGTTCCTGGCTGTAGTTATTCCAATTATTTTTTATGTTTTCTCCATAAATGAGGAACATACCAGACACTAACTCAAACACGGAGATACCTATTTATGCTTCAGAACAAACAGTTTAAGGGCATTATATACAGATGTCTAAATATTTAGAAAGTGTCTGTTTATAGGAGCAAAATGAAAAGTACCTGTTTTCATTTGAAGGATTTTATGTGACATTTGCATGTTTAAAAAAAACGAAAAAACATGCAGCTCTAGTGGCAAAAGGGTGTTAGAAGTGTGTGCACAGGCTGAGGTGAGGGGGCGAGGGAGATGAGGAGGGGATGTGGGGCAAGGATTGCCCTGGGCTGCCTCAGGCTCTGCACTGACCCCGAGTCAGAGGGGACAGGCACCAATGTTGGGGCGATGCTTCTCTTTGGGGGGTTGGGAGAGTGTGAACAAATGCCTTGAAGACATCAAGGTGTTTCAATACCTAACTCACAACATTATCTTCTTATTAGACACTCTTTTTAACCCCAAAGGAACATTTAAAGAAAAATAGGATTCTGATTACTTTGGAAGAATGCAGCAAACTGGGGGATGGTTAGGTCACTTGAGTGCACTCTGGGTATTCCCAAGCCTGACGCATCAGGAGAATGTTCAGATGCAAAAGCTGAGAGAGAGTTTGACATTTTGTTTCGTGAAGGCAGCTTTCAGCCTAATTTAAGGGAAAATATAACATGTGAAGATGATGTGTACGACTTTGTTAGGTAGTGAGGTTGTGGTGTGCTGAGGTAGTCTAAAATACAATGGCCTCCTACCGAAGGTATTCTAAGGGAATTGCAGGATGGTGACCTATCTTTGATGCTAGAGAAGGTCAGGAGACACTGTCCTCCTCTAGGATTCTGCCTTTTGCAGGGAGCCCGCCTATCCTGGGAACCCCCTGGGCACCTGCTTGGGTCTGGGCGTGGCTGACAGAGCCAGAGCTGTTCCTGAGTCAATGAGAAGCCTGTGCCTCAGCTCCCCTCAGAGGCCCTCAATGGTGTCAAGTGTAAAGGACTACACTCCCTGTGTAGGGGTCTTTGTCTTGCTTCATTAAGGAGGTGGTCTCCGACTTCTCTCCCCTTCTCCAGATGGGGTGGGATCTTGTGTCCGGTGTGCTTAGCAGAACCAGGATCTGCTCAGGATCCTGGGAGGACAGAGACCTGCAGCCCAAGGGCAGGGCAGGATTTCTGGGCCTTCTCCATTTGTCTCACCCCTCAGTGAGGCAGAGCTGCTCACCAGGGCCTTAGAGAGCAAAGGGGAAGTGTTGAGTTCCACAAAAGCCTCACTCAGTCTTGTCGCCTCAAACATCACAGCCCAGAGATTTAGGGATGGCAAAGGGCTCCACTGAGTAGGATGTGGGGCTAAAGGCAGAGGTAAAATGCCCAGGACTACGAGACCCCTTCACGGTCATGGTTGAGAGTTGTTCCCTGGAAACACAAAATGAGTAACTGGAGTAATTTCCCAGAGACCCGAGTAATTTCCCAGGGACCCTGCCAGTGAGGGCAGGACCTGAGGACGAGGGTCCCAGCCCTCACCAGGCGGGGACACACCTCCCCATCTGCAGACCCTTCCACAGAAGCCTTGTGCAGGAAGGGACTAACTGGCCAAAACAGGGGAGACAGGAAAAGAGCTGGAGATTGGGCATCAGGGATGGTGTGGTGGGGAAAGAGCACTTACGCCAAGATAGAAATTATTAGGATCAGCAAGGGGAACTAATCAGAGAGAGTGGAAAGAAAGAAAGAGACGAAAATGAGATCTCCGTCTCCTATCTCAAAGGCTGTGTTCCCTCTGGTTCCCTGATCCTCTGGGAAGTGAACTCTGACGCTGGGCATTCACCCTTCCATTTCTGTATTTGACATTTTTTTCAGTGACATACACAAGACCAGCCCTATCTGTATTCTGGAATCAAGCCTCTGTCCTCAAAGGGCCAAGTGTCCATAGGCGCCTGAACTTGCCAAACCCCAATGAGGATTTTTAGACTCAATTTGTCAGAGCCAGAGGTAGTAGCATCTGGAGCAGACCCCAGAGACCAGCTGGGGATTAGGAGCAGAGCTAAGTGACTAGGGAGGATGCTGGTCAAAACAAAGCTGCTCCTCTCTTTAGAGGAAACGAGTAAGTGGAGAAACCACCAGAACCTGGGACCAAACAGGCCAGTCTGGTACAAACAACACCTCGCAAAAAGGTACAGCTCAAAACTTGGGTTTCATGGAGGTGCCTTAGTGGGTGGGAGGGGGCAGCCGAGAACCCGGGTGGTAACAAAGACCACCTCCCAGGTCAGCCCACGGAGAGGCAAGCAGGGGGGCGGGGGAGACAGTGGAATCCTGAACTCAGTGCTGGGGAAATGAGTCACAGACAAGGTCAGTAAACAGGGTGAATCCACACTAAGCCTCATTGGCCAGGTTCTGGAGATGCTTAAGGACTTCCTGCCTTCCTGGTTTGGAGCTGGGGCAAGGCCAGGCCTGCAGGTGGGAGTAGCATGAGCCCCAACTGTGAGCCCCTTTGGTCTTTCGCTCTCTCAGCCAGGGAACCGGACACCTATGCTGTCAACTGCTGTTCGTAGGGAGACTGATATTTCTTGTGCTTGTCCTCACACCTCACACATAGGGAAAAAGAGAGCCTCTGCCCTGGAATGACCCCGGCTCCTGGGGGTGCGGGACTCCTAAGCAGCTAATCGCCATCTAATGGACAAAGGCCCTAGAGGGATTTGGATGGATTTGCCCATACAGAGGGAGGAGAACATAAATCTGCTAAGGGGTAGGCACCCAACCAATGCTCAGGGAATGAATTAACCATTTATGATCCGTGTCATCATTATCACCCTTATTTAGTTATTTGTAGTTGGAGTTTTTGGTAGAGGGAAGGACGGATGAAGAAAGTGGTCCTAAAAAAGGTGAAATCTGATCCTGGCCTTGAATGATGTGTAGGTAAAGTAGACTCCTCCAGGCAGAGGGAACTGCTCACCCCACATGGGGGGCTTAGAAGAGGGGAGTCGTTCAGTGTGGTTAGAGGGAGATCAGGCTATAGAGGGAGGGTGAGGACAGATGGAGCAAAATCTTGAAGACGGTGTTAGTCAGCGCTGGCTGCATAACAAACAAGCACGGAAAACAATGAGCACTGATTTCTGGCACTTGCCTCTTCAATTTGCTGCCATGGCCCTCCTACAGACTCCAGCTCAAGTTCAGGTCTGCTCCACATATCTCCCGGTGGGTCCAAGCCAGAGGGTAGCAGCTCCTGAGAACATGTTCATGGGGGAGGTCAGAAGCTCTCAGAGGAGCAGGTAGAAACATGGGAAGCTTCTCAACACCTAGGCTTAGGAATTAAAAGCAGTCACTTTCACCAAAGCAGGTCATGAGGCCATGCCCAAAGGGAAGGGGGAGAACAGGTGGTGGTCAGGAGACAGAGTCAATAGTTGTTCAACAATCCTCTAGCCTGCGTGATGCCATGCAATGTTTTGATTTGGGAAAAAAAAAAAAAAAAACGGGCTGTTGCAAGTTCCTCTTTTCGGGTGGGATCTTTTTTTTTTTTTTTTTTTTGCAGTAGAGAAAAACTTTTTTAATGATGGAAGTTAGACCAAGGGTGTTAGCAATGGTATAATTATAAATGGCTTAAATGCTTCTAGGAAATGACAAAGGCTTTAGCTCCAGAACACCAAGCAAGATCATTCTCTTTTTCCTTACAAGTTTTCAAAAGGTCGGGTGGGATCATTTTAATAGGAGTGTCCAGGAACACTCGTCATAATGCACGGAGACAATTTGTTCATGGGTGGATGTAATTAACACACTCTGCTTTGTTTCCATAGCGGAGTTTCCGAAGGGCAGGGTCTGTGATTCATTTATCTCTGTAATCTCAGCACCCAGTGCTGCACTGGCACCGAGAAAGTGCTCATATTTGCTGAGTAGACAAATGGCCTCACACTGCCCTCAGGGTGTGGTTGAAATTTAATAGGAAATGCACATTTCCCTCCCCCCCGACGGGCAGCTCCAGGTAAGGGTGGGGTGGCGAGTAAAGAGCAGGTCTGAACCCCTCGGAGGTGGGAATAAAATCGCTAAGCCGAGAAACCCACAGGGGCAGGAGGTAGGTGGCCCCAAAACCCAGCTGTCGCAGTCAAAGGGCCATTTAACAATGACAGCCAAAAGGACTTCTAAATAATGGAGTTCTTCCAGGTAACTGTCAACTTGAAAGATGCAGATTTCTTTTTTTTTTTTAAGATTTTATTTATTTATTTGACAGAGATCACAAGTAGGCAGAGAGGCAGGCAGAGAGAGAGGAGGAAGCAGGCTCTCTGCCGAGCAGAGAGCCCAACGCAGGGCTCGATCCCAGGACCCTGGAATCATGACCTGAGCCGAAGGCAGAGGCTTTAACCCACTGAGCCACCCAGGTGCCCCAAAAGATGTAGATTTCTAATGAGAATGGCTAACATATAGGGAATGCCTCCTAAGTGCCGGTGTCAGACACAATCTTAATACATTTTATACATTGTTTCATTGGACTGAATCCTCCGAACCACAGTTATTAATAGGGAGCATCAGTGAAGGTAACGAGAGCTTGTTCCTATGGCGCTTAAGATGCCTTTTTTGTCCGTTGGTTCCGCAGCAAACAAGGACAAAGGCACCATGCAGATACAACTGAGTGCTACAAGGCCACTGATAGAGTCAGCAAACCATGAACAAGCTTGTGCAACTGCAGACAAAAAGCAGAGAACGCACTGCGAATAGCTTCAGCCCTCAGATAAAAATATGGCCAGGTCGGTGGACAGCAGATGACGGAGATAAAAGAATAAAGGGATGGGAAGAGTCTCTTTCTGTCGCTTTTCGTTCGCGGTTCCATCTGTGTTCTGGCAAGGAGAGACGGGGGTCCCACGCCCCTTGGCTGCACTATATCGGATCTTCAGACCCCGGAGGGCAGTGATGTGATGGTCTACTTCGGATGCCCCAGAGTGTTGTACTGGGATGGGGTACACAGTGCCCTCAGTGCTCGTGCAGGATCTAACCCCAGCCTGTCCCAGGACAGAGGCTGTAGAAAAACCTCTGAACGGAGTTTCTGTAGACAACGTCTATTCCAGTGCCCTCTGGCTGACTTCTCAGTGACAGGAGCACTTATCTAAGCCCCAAGGAGGCTTAGGGTAACCACTCTTCTGTTCTCTCTTTCCACATCCGAATATAACCGTTCCTCCAGCCCTGTCCCTTCCCCTCACTCCTGGTCCCAGGAAACAGCCAGGTGGCAAGAAGCCACTGAGGAAAGACCTCTTGCGCCTGAATAGCGTTAGACGGAGAGGATGTCCTCAGAGGTGTTGCGAGAATGATATGAGGAAATAAATACAAAGCCAGTTCTTTGCGCTGCAATGGCTAAATGGCCTGAGCCCCGCAGTACATTGCCAGAAAGGGGTGTATTTCTCCTAAGCTGTTGGGAATACAAACGATGGTATGAAATAAATAAATAAATAAACCGTTCTTCTTTGTTTTTTTTCTCGTTCTTCTGCCAAGTTCACCTTGAATGGAGTCCCCAGGTCTCCCCCCACCACGTTTGTCTCTCTTCTTTACCATCCTGCCTCTGAAGGGTCTGGGCTTTATCTACTCTTCTCCAATATGCAGGTTCTGTTCTGAGTTGTTGCCTCTTCAGTCTAAATTGTCCAGTCCTCCTCGTTTTTAAATGAAAACACAGAAGGGATATGTTAGCAGGTAGCTCACACTTTGAATGAGGAGGATGGAGAGCAAGCAGGCTCGAGCAGCAAGCGAGTGCTGGTGCAGCCGAGCCCCTGCCCAAACATGTTTGGCTTAGAACCATGATGGGGTCACCATCTCAAGACACTTGGGTACTTCCGAATACTTCTGCCATGTCGCAGCCCTGGGACTCTTAGTGAGGCCACTGGAAAGGATCCTGGAAGACAAGACCCTTCTCCTTTTTCATTTCATAATTTTCAGATAAGTTTATATGAGGCTCGCAAACTTTTAGAATAGGATTATCTGGTTAAAAATACCTCGATGTATCAAAACAAACAAACAAACAACAAAAACACCACACACACAAAGCCCAGCTCTCTCCTAGATGGAAATGTGGAAGGTGGTAGAGAGCAAGACTAAAGGGAGGAAGAGGGTCGAGTACCTCCCTGCATAAAGCAACTGTCACATAGCAGGGGACCAAGAGATAAATCTTGCTTTCTTTGTGCTGAATGATTTCTCTGGGGCAGAAGTCTATAAGTTTTAAGTTTTAATTTTTGACCACACTGATCCATGCCTGGCAGGTGGGCCTGGCCTTATTTAGCAAGCTGAGGACAGCCTTGCGTTTCAAATGTCTTTGCTCCTTGGAGATGATTGTTAAGAAATACCGTCAGGGAGGAAATCAGGCCACACCAAAGAGAGCAAGATGGAAATTGCTCCACAACTGGTGTGATGTTGAAGTTGTAGGTGTCAAAGCCCAGTCCCCCAGTCCTAGCAGTGCCCCTATTCCTTGATCCATTCGTTCACTACACGGTTTTTATATCTGTTGTGTTCAAGATACCCTGAACCACCGAGGAAAGATAAATAAGATGCTCGGCCCTCTAGTGGAAGAGTCAAGGGGACAGCTCATCCATGAATGGGCAACGTATCACGGCAGACGCAGCCCCAGCGCACCCCGCATGCGCAAAGGAAAGGGTGCAGAATCTGGGACAATCTTCAAGGAAGAGGCGCCATTGAGCCCAGCTTAAAAACAAATGTGCACATTGAATAGTCTGATGGAAGAATGAACTGTTTTCTGGGTAGAAGGAAGGGCATTCGCAGGGGCATGGAGGCATGAAAATGTTAAATTTGGGGAATTCCCAAGTATTTCTATTTGGGTAGAGTGCATGGTCTCTACATGGGGGCATGACAGAGCACAAGACTTGAAAGACAAATAGGCAGAGTTGTGGGTACATCATGCCCCCCGAGGACGTTCGGTAAGTTCACTGATCTAATTGGTCCAGAGGCCCTGCCCTCCCTAATTCATAGGGCAGAGCTTTAGAATCGTAAAGGAGAACAGGAGGGGGATTTCAGGGTCAAGGGGCACAGAGGTTTTGGGGCTGACTTGGGCTCACTTTCACCGGGATGGGGGGCAGCCACCTCAGGAAGGGGACCTCAAGGCTGGCCGAATAGGGAGAGACACTCCTTCCAGCATAGGCCAGAGCAGCTGAGAGTTGCGTTGGAGTATTGGACTTCTGGCTATGAATGGAGGGGGAAAAGGAATAGGTGAGATTCTGCGGCTAACAGGGGAAGTTTGAAAAATCCCTGGGCTAGTCCAAGCCACCGACCTCTTGGAGGAGGAAAAGCGAGAGGCAGAAAGTAGAAGAATATGACTTGGGGGATCCAGTGAGACAATCAGTGGACATGGGCAACAGGCCGGGTTTCACAGGATCCACATTCTCACACAGGATTTTCTCCAGATCTTCCACAACACTTAAAAGACAAAAGATCAAAGTGGAAAAACAAATGCTAATGGCCCAAACCTGCTGCCCACCTGCTGGGCCCAAGAGGTTCAAAGCCTGCAGACCAGGGGAGGGAAAGCCCAACCCTCCTATCACCTGCACTCCCTGCTGCTTTGGTGGTCACCACCCCAGGCCCTTCTTCCACATGGCTTTCCCCGGAGCCACTCAGATCTCCTGACACCCCCTCCCAGGACTAGAGGGACCCCACTGCCCTGCCCCATGAATGTCCCCTTACCCCTCTCCCCCCGCCCAGAGTAGGTGTGTGCCTGGGGTTAACAGCGGCAGATAGATCAGGCTTCCATCTGTTCTAAACATGTTTACAAAGTGTAGGCAGAGGAAGGGACTGAAAGTACCCACATTCCAACTGCTGCAGAATTGTGTTAAAGTGCTCTGTGTGTTTTTAGGCAACCCACTCCAGTTTTCTGGGTCTCGGCTTTCCACTTTTGGAAACAAGCAGCTGGCGGAGTTATTTCCAAGGTCCTTATCGGCTGACGAAGGCTGCTCAGCCTTGTTCTTTTCTCTTCTCTTCGGGCATTCTTTGCAGAGAGTGTTCCCACAAGGAAAACTGCTTCAGAGGGGAAAATATGTCAGGTATGTGTTCCCTGTGGGTTATTTTAGGACAGTTTGGAGGACAGGAATTGTCAAAGACGGGAAAGGCAAAAAGGAAGGAAGAGTCGTGCCAAATCGGTAGCGGGAATCCCCTGCTCGCTCCATTTGAAGCGTGAAAAGGACCCCTGTGTAGGGAGCCGGGCTCTGAGCCCCTTACAGAAGCCAGCGGAAGCCCAGGGAGGGCTCCATCTGCTCAGGGTCTTCATTTACCCGGCCCAGCCCCAGCGACTGACTGGCTGGATCACAGTGGAATTAGAGCCCGGATGCATCCCAAGATTAAGTGGCAATGAGTGCAGCGTGAAAATTCGTGAGAGGCCATCATCTGTGCGCCTTGTGCTTTTGTAATTCCTGCTTTGAATGTTCTTTTAATGCTCATAAAATATTCAGGTCACTTTTATGCTGTTATTTTAAAAAGCCTCCCCCAGGCAGAGCTGATGCACAGCGGTCCTCACAGATAACGCAGAATGGGCAGTTCACACCCAATTTCTAATCTGACTATTGGTGCACTTCTGTGCAGTCCTGGATTGTTACCTATTTTTAATATCCCCCAGACCTGCAGAGCTTCTTAGCAGAGAGACAAAAACCCTCAGGAAGCCTTCTCTAACTACTCTCAAATTTACTAAGTACCTACTAGGAGTCAGATCTCCTCCACGAGACTGAGGTTCCTGAACATCAGGTCTTCTACAGCTTGGGCTGTCAGGAAGGAACTAGGATTCCTTGCATGATCTAATCCTATAAAGGGCTCAGTATGGGACAATAAAAAGCTGTAGGAAGAACCCCAACCAAATCTTAAGAGTTCCTTCTGCTGTACCCGTGCCCTCTCCCTGCTGCCCTCTGGGTGGAGCCCACGTGGGCTCCATGCCACCAAACTGTTTGCGATTCCCAGAAGGGAGAGGAAAGAGAATGGCAACCGCAGGGAATCAAATCCTCCTAACCTCTGGTTATCCCTTCTTTACTCATCTTTTGGGAAGGAGGTTATCTACCCTTTGAAGTTTTGTTTTCTGGTCTTTTTTTTAGAATTGACTCCGATCTCTTCTGTGCTTCTACCACTAGCTGTCCCTCAGCCCTCACAGTGTGCAGAACGCTTTCCCAAATTACTCGTTCAAGATGTCTTCCCCAACCAGACTGCGTCTCCTCTGAGAAGGGACTGAATCTGATTTTGTCTCTGCCTTCCCAATGCCTGAGAGTGCCTGCCACATAATGAGCTTTACAAATACTTGTTAAATGAAAAACAGAATGACTAAACACAATTTTTTTAAACAAACAAACAAATCCACCCTTAGTCTCCCGCTCCATGAAGGCATTACCAAGTTATGTTGCCTCCCTGGCTGCTGGTGGGATTTGTCTTCGAGACCCCCTGTGGTAGGCGATAATTCATTAGAATTGGGATTAGCTAGAGTGCCAGAAAACCCTGAAATATTGATGGCTTAATCAGAACAGAAGTTTATTTCTTTCTCATGTGACTGTTTGGAAGAGAGAGGTAGGGTTTGCAGAGGGACCCATGGTGTGTGTCTATCTTACCCTGCATGACAACTTATGGCCTAGGATAGTTACTCCAGCTCCAGCCATCACATCTGTATTCCATCCTGCAGGAAGGAACTATAATAAAAAGCACACTACTTCCCTAATTTAAGGGTACTGCTAAAAATCAGGCACTCCATATCTAGGTTAATCTCATTGGTCAGACCCAAGTCATGGGGCCATGCCCTACTGCAAAGAAGGTTGGGAAATGTGGTCTTCGTTTGAGTGGCCTCCTAAAACATGGGGGCTGTCTTCGTAGAGAAGATCGGAGATTGAAGAACACCACACTATTTCTGTTGTAGGAGCCACGTAAGTTTTTCTATTTGGTTTTGGTTTTCATTTTTTGGCAAAGGAGAGACTGGATCCAGTCAATATGGTTAAAGTGGTGCCTGGAAAGGAGAAGAGATTCAAGAAAGTAGACTGGAGGCAAGGAGACCAGTAGGAGGTGGTCATACAAGTCCAAGCAGAGATGGGGGAGGCGGGCCATGAACTTGGACAAAGAGCAAGGAGGTGGAGAGAAGGAGATGGACTTGTGAAGCCGTTTGGTGTTAAACTAGGAGATGTCTGCTGACGATGGTTGTGGAGTAAGGGGTAAAGAGTCTAGAACCAGCCCCGACTTCCACCCAGGACCCCCAGAAATCAGGTTGTCATGTCCTGATTTGGAAAATGCAGGAAACCTCCCGATGAGCCCTGAACCTAGCATGGATTTTTACTCAAGATACTTGAAGAGCTGGGTACCTCCCCAGAAGGACACTCTAGGGGTCCCCAGAGCAGTCTTTAGGGGAGGGGCGGGAAAGCCAGGTGAAATGAGTAAGAGAGAGCAGGAAGCCCCTGTGGCGGGTGGGCGGTCACATCCCTCTCCCTTCCCCCGGTACTGTGGCTGCCACTGGCCCCCAAGAGTTCCAAGATAGAAGTAATTTTAAATTCCTTCTAATTAAAAGGAGCGTATCGGTGTGCGCCTGGAGTCCCGCTGGAAAGGGGAAGGGGCTTCCCAAATCCACAGCCAAATCTGGAGGCAGACTCCAGAGGGAGGAGCTGGGGAGCTGGGGAAGGGCAGTCACGTGCCAGCTGGCTGTGCCAAGTGTAGGAGCAGCACGCCTGGGGTTCTGCCATGTGTTTGTTTATTTGGGTTGGCTGATGTCAAACATACACACACAGACTCACAGCCCCGGGGCCGGTGTACTAAGCCCATGTTCAGTTCTTAACTAAAATCAGGAGCAGTACGGGAGAAAAGGAAGCTAAAATAGGAGAACACACACGGGTAGCAGAGTTATTTTATTCATTCATTCATGTAACAAACAAATGCCAGGCACTATGCAAGGCACTGGGGCTATTATAAAACTCAGTTCCTGAGAAACTCCAAGACAGGGAAAGGGAACAGAGATGAGGAAAGAGACCCTTTCAGACAAAAGTGACAAGCACTGGATATAGATCAAGTCTGTGTCTGATCTGGTCATTTCCTGGATTAAAACCTGACCAGGGCTTCCTTGTATCTAATCCAGCATTTTTAGGTCTGGCAATCCCATCCCACCCCTCCACCCCTGGTCCAGGCTCAGGGAATTCCAAGCAGCCCCGGGATCCCCTCCCTCTTAGGTCTCCCCTCTGCAAGCTCCTCTCCCCTCTTTGCAGGGCTCTTGTCTCTGTTCTCTGCCACTTCTTACTTGGCCTTGAAGGTCCGATTGAATCATCTCCTGGGGCAGCTGTCACGGACCATGCTTCGGGTCCCCCCTGCATTTCCTGATGGTTGGAGCTTCTCAACTGCTCCTTTCATCATTCACCTGCCCATTTCCCCCATGGCCTGTGAGCCACTCGAGCAAAGAAGAATCTTGTCCACATCTCTATTCTGGCAGTTAATCGATGCCTGGCACAGAAACAGTCTTCATAAATGCTTGTCCAAATGAACGGACATAATTTAGTGCCGCTGTGGATTGCCTCAAATGCGCCACAATTAAAATGTGCTTGGATGCTGGAGTCAAACCCCAGCTCTGTCATCTCTGACTAACCAAGCTGCAGTTTGCTTGTTCTTCAGCTGAAGCCAAGACTATTCCATGAGCGTGACTTACGCGAAAAGCTTTCTTTCGTGTGTGTTCACTTTTATTTCTTTAACATATGCGGAAAATGTATTTATTACATTTATTACAATTGTCATCAGAAGACGGAGCTCTAATGAGTGAGGGCTTCTGGGATGGGCACTGTGGGACGCTGAGGAGGGGCACTTCTCAAGAATTCTCTCCTGAGTTCAAATTCTTGAGAAGTGCCCCTCATGGGTATCCCGGAGTGTTTATCTCCAGGGACCCACCTCTGTCCATGCATTTCCTAGAGGCCAGGCTGTCCTGACTGTCCCCCCTCTGGACATCTCCTCTGACCACTGCTCTTGGGAGGCAGCGCCACAGAGTGGTTAAGGACATGGGCTATGGAATCAGATGACATGGGTTCAAATCCCTCCTCCCCTTGACTGGCTCCTTCTTCACTCCTCTTTGGAGCTCCCTCCATTTCTGGACTTGGGAGGAATGCTACACGACAGACATAGAATCTGGTTTTCTTAAAGTACTCCTCTCAGACCAGGGCAACAGAGAACCCTGCCCAGAGCCCCACACTTTAGAGGGTTCTCCTCTGGTCCACCCGGGCCAGTCCCCTTGGAGAGGAATTTGAGGAACTGAGGGGATAGGTCCTTCTAGAACCTTCATCCTCTCCTTGTAGACTATATTATGGGCATCTGGGACTCCATAATTCCAGCCTAAATGACCCTGAGTCTAGTTCAAGGCCTACCATGGCCTACACTCCCTGGAGGGACCCCACCTTCAGTGTGCATATCCCTTAGCCCAAGGGGTGGTCAAGGGGTGGCTGTTTATAGAGGTTATGAGCAGAGCAGAGCTCCCACACATGGTGTAAGACCACGACAGGGCATGGGGGGAATAGAGGTGAGGTCACAGGCTGGAGGTGGGGGAGGGGCAGGCAGAGGTGGACTGTACTGTACCTAAGCAGGCGTGGCACAGAGTCCTGAGAATTCTAAATTCTAAGGTAGCCTTTCAGGTCTTTGCAGGGTATATGTGATGAGATAGAAACATTTGATTCATCAGTTTGTTTTCTTGTTGGGTACCTTTCAGATATTTAGGGATATGGATATGAGCATCTGTATTAGTCAGCTCTGGCTGCCACAACAAAATACCATAGACTGGGTGGCTTAAGCAACAGACTTACTTTCTCACAGTCCTGGAGACTTAAATCCCAGAGTAAGATGTCGCAGGGCTAGTTTCCTCGGAGGCCAGTCTGCTTGGCTTGGAGACAGCCCCCATCTTACCAGCTTCACATCTGTACATATGCCCCTGGTCTTTTTGTGTCCAAATTTCCTCTTCTTATAAGACCACCAATCACGCTGGCTCAGGACTCACCTTGAGGGCCTCATTTTAACTTGATCACCTCTTTAAAGGACGGTCATATTCTGAGGTACTGGGAGTTAGGGCTTCAACATACAAATTTTGGCTGGACATCATTTATCCCGTAACAGTCATTCTTGAATGCTGCCTCTCAGTAGGGGGACCAACTCATCCAAGATTGCTATGATTTTTCTAGGTTTTGCAGTGTAATTCTCACATCCCAGGAATTCCCTCCATCCCAAGCAAACTAGGAAGATTGGTGAGTAGCTGGTCAGAAGCTCACCTGAATCTTTGTCAAAATGTAAGGACTAGAAGGAACAGACAAACATGGTATATATCTGGAAGCCATACTTCTGAGTGAACTTAGATTTCTCTCAGCTTCCTCAACCCTCACTTTGGCCTCGTGAGGTAGTGGAGCAGGAAATATTATTGCAGTTATACAGAGGAGGAAATCGGCTCAGGAAAGTGCATTTTTTGCCCCGGGTGCTGTTTATCTTTCTCCTGGTTTTTTCATTACTGGGAGCTTCCTCAACCAAGAGGCAAGCAATCACAGTATATGTTTCATGTCACCTGTGCTGAGGGCCTGGGCGAGAGGTGAGGACCAGGAAGTATCAGAGAGGGCATACAGACATATCCCTGTACTCAACTGAACTAAAGAAATTAAACAGACCAGCACACCTGCACTACTGGGTGATGGCGGTTGGGGGTGGTGGGGGGAGGATAGATGGGCCACAGGTGGGGCCTTGTAGGGCAACTGCCTCTGACTGGAAAGCAGGGAGGAGGGGAGGGAAGCAGGGAGAGAGGCGGGCTCTGTTTGATGATCTGCTCGGAAAGGCAAGGAGGGAAGCCATTGATTCGTGAGCTTTGTTTGATGTGCTCAATGATCAAAGGGGACAAACACCATGTACAGAGATGAAAGTTGACCTGGAAACCCTGCACCCCAGCCCACTGGGGTGCCAGGCTGCCCTGGACCCATGGGTCACAAAGGACTCTCATAGGAGCCATGGGCAAGATTGTAAGCCCACCTCTTCCTCAACTTGACCCCTGACCCTCTTGCCACCACTGTTTTTCAGAAGGGCTTCCTTTTGCCCCTTGGGCCCCCTCTGGAGTCAGAGAAGCCCAGGGTGGTAAGCGGGCCCAGGGTTATCACTGCAGGAACGGAGGAATCGATTACTTCCGCACATGCAAGTAATAATATGGGATGGATGCTATGATGAGGCTGAGCTTGGGGAAAAGAGGGTTTACCACCAAGAAATCCCTAAACCTGTCCTGGGGGCAGAAGGCAAAGAAGAAGCTACCCCAGGTAATATCTCAAGGAATATAGTGATCATCAGGAGAGATGTTTGCTTTGCTTCTGGGAGGCAGAGAGGAGAAGCACATTTAAAAAGCAGGGAGGTAATAGACACCATACATAGGACACTGGGGACACAGGGGATCAGTATTAACTGAACACCTCCTCTGTGCCAGGACGTATATGAACCTTATGACCATATTGAGATGAAGGTCAAGTGAAGAAGTATGGTGACCATTTGGAGTTGGGTCCAAATTGCAAATGGGCCACAGAGATAGGGTGGCTCATCCCAGAGTGGCAGCCATGGAGATGATGAGAGATGATGACATTGGGGCTGTATTTTTAGTCACTTTGCTGGTG
Source organism: Taxidea taxus jeffersonii (assembly GCA_003697995.1). Taxonomy (NCBI): domain Eukaryota; kingdom Metazoa; phylum Chordata; class Mammalia; order Carnivora; family Mustelidae; genus Taxidea; species Taxidea taxus. The sequence goes on along the minus strand of RCUC01169423.1, from coordinate 9,944 downwards.
TTTAGGTATGGGCTGTGAGGGAGAGGAATACATGGGAACTTCGGAGCATGACCGGAAGATGTTGCTATAGGTCAAACTCACTGGGAGACAGAATCTGAGTCTCTGAGCTCTGGATGCATGACATTCACAGGGAGTGCTCTCAGGAGCGGTGCCCACGAGTGAGGGAAGGAAGCCGGAGCGAGGGAGAGGTTGCCCTGTGACATGTGATACAGTGGAAACAGAGGTCACAGCAGGTCCCATGGAAAGTTGCGGAACTGAGATCACCCTTAACTATTGTTCCCTTTGGGGCAAAGGGGGTACACATCTATACCCTCATACCAACCAGTGAGGAGCAGGGAGGCCCTTCCCAGATGTACCCAGAGGCAGGCTGGCCTTAGGGAGGGGACATAGGAATGAGTGAGGTGGCTTCCTTCTGCTGAGGGAAGTTCTGGAGACAGATTCTGCTGTGAGCCATCAGCAGCCAGTCCTCCTGGCAGCTGGGGAGGGAGTACCTCGCCCCTCGGGAGAGAGCTGGGTGACGAGCCCCACCTTGCTTACTTGATGCTCACTCTGGTCTGCCGTGGGGAAGCTCAGGGAGGACTTCTGAGAAGGGATGGTACTTGGACTGATTTTAAAGGACCCCACGCTCCTTCTCTTAGTCATGATTTTGACCATGAAAAAGAAGGTGTTTGAACAAATCCCAAAACTGGGGTACCAAAACTGCTCTGTGTACTTACTTTTCAAAAGTTTAGTGAAATTCACATCTGATATTAATTTCCTTCTAGAGTGTTTTTAGTTTCCAAAATTATAATAAATCCCTCTGACTTATAGCTAGGTCAGTAGAGATAGCTAGCTGGTTGGATGGATGGACGGATGGATGGATGGATAGATGATAGATAGATAGATAGATAGATGTGTGTGTGTGTGTGTATAGGCACACACATATATATAATCTATTAATTCAGAGCATACACCTTTTTTCTGAGGCAAAATTGATATTTCAACTGGTTCAAATTTCTGGCAACCAAGTATTCCTCATTGAACAGAATTCTAATGTGCTGATGTTTTTAATAGCTCTGAGGGGCAAGGAGGGCTTTCCAAGAGCTGACATAAATCCCATTTGCTACAATTTTGGACATTTCCTCTAGATATTTCTACAGAGGAGCTGGTGAATGGCTGGCATCAGGAACCTGTGTAATAAGCCATTTCTGCACTTAAAGTCTATTTAAGAGGATGATTCTTACCTTTGTGGGAGTAAAATATTGGATTCAGGCCCTGGAAATTGGCAGTATATATTCGAGTGCATGCTCCTGTATGAGTAAGCGTGTATGTATGTGTGTTTAGTTTCTTGCCTTTTTAGGTATGTGTGTGGCTGTGTGCACTTGTGCACATGTGACTGTGTATGTAGGCAAGTATAATGAGTGGAAGGGAGCATAATTGTGAGTATTTTTGCTTGTTTTTTTTTTTTTAATATTTTATCTATTTATTTGACAGGCAGAGATGACAATTAGGGAGAGAGGCAGGCAGAGAGGAAGGGAAGCAGGCTCCCCGCTGAGCAGAGAGCCCGATGTGGGGCTCGATCCCAGGACCCTGGGATCATGACCCGAGCCGAAGGCAGAGGCTTTAACCCACTGAGCCACCCAGGTGCCCCATTTTTGCTTGTTTTAGTGTGCGTGAGAATCTGCATGTGTGGAGGTGGGTTTATAATGCACATATGTCCAGGTGGGCGATGCAGGTGTGTGTAAATATTTAGGGGTGTGTGTGTGTGCATGTATATGAGTGAGAGTGAACATGTGTGGGCATGTCAGCATCTCTCCCAGCTGCATGAGGTAATGGGATTCACGGTCACACGGCAGGAATATAAATGCCAAGGTCAGGTTGCTCGCCTGCAGCAACTTTCCTCTAGTGATCCTGCTCCAAACAGTTTCCTTGGGGGCCTCTCCAGTTCTTCCCTCTCTTCCCACCAGGGGTTGACACCCAGAGAGGCCTCAGGCAGCTTCCTGGCCTTTGGAGCTGCCTCTCTGATGTCCGCCCCGGGAGCCTTGGCTGTGGCAGTCCTGTCATGTGGGACCCTCTGCTGTCACTGCCAAAGTGACAATTGATGATCAGAACTGGAGCTGCCCAGAAACCCAACTTCGGCAGGGCCCTTTGATCTGCCCAGCCTTGGAGAGGAGCAGGGCCTGGCACAGGCTGCTTTGATGGGGCCTGGCCAATGAGGGAGCTGCAGGCTGGCCCAGCCTGTCCGCACAGCCTTTGCTGCAGAAGCAGGCATATTAGGGTACGACCCAGCCATGCTACTCCCTGTGCCCTGGCCTGGGTGCTTAGCCTGGTGATGCTTGAACCTCAGGATGTGGAAGCCAGTTCTTAACAACGTTGCCTGTCAACCACCCATTTACGGATTCAGCTAGGATTTATGGAGCACTCGAAAAGTGGGCAGGGCAAAGTCATTACCTGCACACTTCTTGCAGCCAGAAAGCTTGGACTAGAACTTGGCTAATTATTAGTTGTTCCAACTTGGGCAAGTTATGTAACTTGCATACACCCCTCTGTATCTCCATTTTCTCCTTTCTGTGGAGTTGTTGTAAACACCAAGGTAGGCGGTGCAAGTTACCGGGCCTGCCACCCATCCAGCCTTCCCACGTGTGAGCTGTTATCTTCGCAGGGAGACTGCGCGCTTGAGTCACAAAGACACCTCAGCGATGAAGCTGTATGACTTGGATTCAAACCCCTTGGCCCTATCACGTTCTAGTTAACTTATCTCATAAGATTATTGTGGGGATGAAATTGGCACAAGGGCCCACCTGCACAGGGCTATAAAGTCTTTGCTGCCTCTGCAATTAATCTTCCATCTTCAATTATTTCCCCACCCCCTCCCTGAGAGATCATATCCCATCCTATGGTTTTAACTGCACTCCCTGACTTCTAGGTCCCAAATTCAATCATCCATTCCTCTGCTTAAATTCCTCTAGTAGATCCCACTATCCGGAGAATAGTCTAAACCACTTGGCATAGCATTCCAGGTGCCCTACTGCCTGTCCTCTGCCGATCTCCTCGGTATCATAATCATAACCCCTCCTCCTCCCATGTCCCCACCCTCCAGACATACTGGGCTAATTGCAGGCCATGAGGAGGTAGGCCTTTCTGCACCTTTATGTGCTTGACACTGCTGTCCTTTCTGCCTGTGGTACCCTTGTCTGCACTCACAGCTTGTGAACACCTTCCATTCCTTGAGACTCAAATCTCAGAACCTTCCTATAAAAAGCCTTCTTTGATCATTCCCCACACAGTGCAGCTGGTCATTACTTCTTTCATGCTCCTCTGTAGACCCAGGACATGTGTTAGCTCCTATGATATGGTAGGATACCTACTGTCCACTCCCCTTACAGACTGTGCAATCCATAAATGGGATCCTGAGCTCTCCCCTCTGGATCACCAGCTCTGAATACAGTGCTTGTCTCATGGTTGACACTCAATAAGCAGCTTCCCAGTGGATTAATTCAATCTCTTGCTCCTACCTCTTCGGTCCACTGACCTCCTGGACATCTTCCCCTTGGAGCTCCATGGTCCTCAAGCCATGATACTCTATGCCACTCTCCATCAAGTTACTCTTCCTTAATTTAGTAAATGCCACCATCCATGCACCCAATCAACTAGTATGGAATCTGGAGAGTCATCCTTGAAGCCTTCGCTTACAGTCATTATATATACATCCCAAACATTCATGAGGACTTAATGATTTGACCCTTAAATGTTTCTTCTGTCTCCTCCACTCCCTTTGTATCTCCACTTCCACTCTGCAGATAATGCATGGGTAGATCTTTCCGCATTCCACCAGAAGTTAAAATATTTGGCATAATTTCCAGGATCACATCCAAACCTTGGAGGGACCTCCAGGATCTGATTCTGGCCTCTCTCCTCTCTCACCTTTTTTCATTCTACCCAATGCTCTTGCCATTGCTGCCACTCACCCCTCCAAAATATGCCAACCTATGACTACCTCTATTCCCCTGTTTAGACTATGAGCACTTTGAATACAATCATGTGAACTTTACTTAATAATTATTTCTGACCTTTAGGTTCTTCATCTATAAAACAAGGATAACCATAGCCTTATCTTCTTCACAGAGTATTATAAGGGGGAAACAACACCATGTGTGACAAGGGTTTGGCTCCTAAGAGGCATTTGGTGAATAAAACTGCCTTTATGGTTCTTGCTGGCAAGAGCAAAACCTGATGATGGATAGGCGTCTAGAGATGGGAGCCCATAGATCTCGTCATTGCCCCAGTGAGGTTCTGAGCAGCTTTGTGTTGATTTTAAGGAGACTTAGTAAAAATGGCTTCATCGATTTCTCCAACTCTCTGCAACTAACCTTACTTTGTTATCTTGCCTCTCTGTAGCTTAGTTTCCTTATTGGACATCTGAAGAGAATAGTAGGAATGTACTTATTTCATAAGGTGTTGTGAGACTTTAACAGGGTATATGTGTAGATATTTGTGTTAGGTATTGTTACTGATGAGTAAACAACATGGAGTGGCTGAACCTCTTTGGAAGATACTCATAAATGAATAGTTAGGATCACAGCGGCTACTTCAAGGTAAAGTTCTTTGAAGATGTAGAAACTTGGATATTCAAAGCCAGTAACAGCAATGATGGCAAATAGCTATGAAGCCAGCTATGAAATCTCAGCCCAGGATGGGGACTCCTATCCTCCATATGGATCAGCTCAGACCTACAGAAGACTAGGAAGACTTTTGTAGTAATGCCAAAAATGATGCTATGGTTCCCCCATGATGGGCAGAGGATTCTGATGGAATTAGAGCTTTGCTCAAAAGCTCTTACTGACTGCCAGTCTTGCCTAACTTTCACCCTGCCCTGCCAGCAGGGTGGGTAAGCACTGGGCATGGGAGCCAGGCTGCCTCAGGCACATTACCAGCTTCGCCACTTACTAGCTATACTTGGGGCAAGTTACTTAGCCTGTTTCTACCTGTTTTCTTGCCCGTAAAATAGAGATAGTATCAGTACCAATCTCGAGTTTGTTGGGAGGATTACATTGGATAATGCAATTAAAGATCAGTATTTGGCATATAGCAAGTGTTCAATAAATGTTACTTAGCTCTTTTGATTAGTTGCCCACCTCCTCACCTCTTTTCTTCGGGAACCAATTATATTTCAAGATACCTCTCCCCTTCTTGCTAAGTGGCAAGAGTGTGTCCTGAATGGTCTGTCAATGCCAAGCAGATGCACTAGGTCACTTCTGGGAGAAAAACAAAGCCCAGACTCCCCTTTCTGACATCGAAGGGTCCCAACACAATTGACAGTGACCTTTATCCCTGTGCCTGACACCCCATCACTCTCTCAAGTGATCCCACCCAGCCCTGCCTTTCTTTCTTCCTGGCCCTTTGCTCAGCCTGTTCCACCAATCTGGCAGATCCTCCCTACCCTACTCTGCTCTTCTCAAATGCCCCCTCTTCTGTGAAGCCCCTTTTGATTTATCCAATGAGATGGAACCACTACCTCCTTTGTCTCTTCCTACTTTACTTTTAGATGTTTATCTCAACCTCATTTGCAACTCTAGCCACCCCACACTTACTGAACTGCAAGCTGCCTTAGGGATAAGGTTTTATCTTACTCATTGCTCTATCCCTGGCAGAGATCCTAGCCCGTAGGTTTGAACACATGGCATTTCCCCCTTTATTATACAGTCATTAAGGAGAATTTGTGATGCCCCAAAATTCCACACTTTGAGAAAGATCGAGTTGTAAGAGATAGAAACAGTCACCAAGCTGATGATGATGCTTAGAAGTTTGGTTTCTTCCCAAGCTGAGCCCGAGATAAGGACTTTGTTTCAGGAGTTGTAAGGAGATGATTACAGTAAACAGGGCTTGGGGAAAAAATTCAACAGAATATATTACTGCGGTTGCCTCTTTGGGCATTAGGGGCTATATTCCCTGGAAGCTTCTGAAGAGCATCCAGAGCACCTTTCCCAGGAAGATTCATGTGAAAGACAGGTGGCTGGGGATTTCTCTTCTCACTCCCCTACGCCCTCAGATAAGGTCTGCTCCTCTGAGGTCATTAGCTCCTCTGCACTTCCAGGCTGAGAGACTTCTCAGGCAGCTGGCAAGGGCCCTGGGGCCGCAAGTGAGAAGATGTCCAGCACATGATAGATGTGGCCCTGGCTGGGAAGCCTTCTGGACCACAACAGCTAGCTCTAAAGGAGGGAGGCAGGCCAGGTGGGGAAGAAGCGGAAGTGAATGCTCACCGTTCACACTGGGGGCTTCTGCCAGGACCAGAAGGATCTCTGGAGCTAGGATGGTCCTTTAGAAATGTTTTGAATCAAGTCAGGGCACCTCGACCTCGGTAGTGTCGCATCAACTAGTTACTGAATATGTGCTTCTCCAGGGACAAGGCATAAAGTGGTTTCCCTCCAGCACATGGTAATTCCAAGAGACTGTCTCTGCAGAAGCCATCGGCAGGCAAGGCTCCCAGCAGCAGGGGGAAGGAGCACTTTGGCCATGGGACAGACGTCTGGGTGGTACCTGCAGCAGCCACTCCAGAAACCAGAGGCCTCTCCAGAGTCCGCCCTTGGCACAGCTCAGACCACTTAGATCCCCTGTTACCTATGCTGTCAACTGAGCCTTCGAAGCGTGTTTTAGCTTCAGACTCTGAAAACATATTAACACGGGAGGTTTGCCGGAACAGATCCCAGTCACCACCAGGATTCTTAGCTGACTTTGGTCAACTTTCTCTTCTCCCATATATGCTGGGTTCCTCTCCCTCATGGTAAGCACAGCAGCTGCTCAGGGCTCCTGTCCCTTGCAGTGATCTCAACTTTCAGCCTAAGGGGTCTGAGGCTTCAGTAGGCTTGCTGACTGGATGGGCAGTTGTGCATTCACGACCCCCCCACTGCCACACACACGCACACCCCTGGGTCTGAGAAAACCAAAAGATATTCCTGTGACTCCTCTGGTTTCTAACCACATCCTTCACTCCTCCCATTTTGTAGCAGCAACCCTCATCCCTCCAGAACCCCTTTCTCTACTGGCTGCTCCCCAAGCATGAGGAGCCTGAAGGGGTCGGGTGCAATCAGTCATGTCCTCAGGGTTAGTGGTGCCCTTACTGTGCTCCTGGTTGGAAATGCCCTTTCCTTTGGAACCAGGACCTCTGACCCAGGAAGAACCTTCGGTGTGGTTCTGCAGGTAAATGAGGTAAGTGGATCTGATTCTACTTTTGCCTCCCAGACCCTTTCTTTGTAGATCTTGGAGACTATCGCAGGTTCAGTGATGGCCCACAAAGATACCAAGTCCCCATCTTGGGAACGTGTACATGTTCCCTGAGAAGGGGAAAGTACATTTACAGATGTGATTAGGATCTTGAGATGGAACAGTTACCCTGCCTTAGCTAGGTGAGCCCTAAGCGCCATCACAAGTGTTCTTCTAAGAGAAAGGAGGAGGAGGCAGAGACTGAAAGATGTGGGCACAAGCCAAGGATTGTTGGCAGCCACAAAAAGCTGGGAGAGGCGAGAAATAACACACCTTAGAGTCTGTGTGGGAAGCATGACTCTGTCGACATGTGGATTTGGGCCCATGGATACTGATTTCAGGCTCCTGGCCTCTGGATCTGTGAGAGAATGGATATCTGTTATTTTAAGTCACCGGCTTTATGGCAGTTTGTGACAGCAGCCACAGGAAATGAACACAGGGACATAGCACTATATATGGCTCTGGATTATTCTTAAACCACACGTTGAAAACACATGGTCTAACCCCTCAGGGTTTCTCCCCAGACTGGTGCCTAGCTGGGTTTTTAATGTACCGTTCTATTATTCCACTAGACATGCATTCTCTGATTCAGCAACTGTATTTGTCAGAAAATAGATCTTAACAGACGTTTTGACAATAGCATCTCTGAGCTCAGCAGCTGTGAGGTGATGAGAAGTGGTGCGAGTTTCCATGGAGGGCCTCTTCCTCCAGGTGCAGAGGGCCTTCTGAAGGCCACGGGGAGGCAGAAGGCAACTGAGGCATGTAGCCAGAATCTGTCTCCTACCCCTTCCATCTCCTCTGCAGAATGCTTAGTTCAAGCGGATTTCAGATATGTAGCCGTGAAAACATGCCCGACGGCAGCAGCTTTGGTTATAGAAGGTTCCACTCTGCACATGTTCTTATTTTCTACCCAGGTGTCATGCTGAATTAGGAAGTAAAAACATCTGAACTTCAGCAGGACCTTTTCTTTTCCCCTTCTCTCCTTCTCCTCCCCACCCCTGCCCCACCCCAATGTGGAAGGATCATTATAGCTTAAATCTTCCTCTGCAAAGCAGAATGAGTACATTTATTCTTCTCACTGACAGAGCCTGGGCCCGCCTTCCTCTCTGTAGCTCCAAGCGCATGTCCTCCTTGGCAGGGAGAGAAAGGCAGGCTATTGAGTACTTTTTTTTTTTTTTTTTTTCCGTCTGTTTGATAAAAAAGCATGTTTGTTTTTGTTCATAGATTTAAAGCCCAAAATGGGCCAGTACTGTAAATAAAACATGCACTCTCATTTGAAAAATTTATTACAAGGAATTTTGTTTATGATTTCATCTTCTCCAGTAATAATTAATTGGAGGTCTTCTGTGGTCCCCACAGACCAACAATCATTCAGACTGTACGAAAGGATGATCCAACACAGCCTCTCTTCTGTCTCTCATCCGTAGCCAGAGAAGCCGTCTCTGGATCTGTGCACCAGAGACATTCAGCTGATGACAGGACTGGCCGGTTCCAGGGTTTGGGGCATAGTTACAAGTCTGTACATGACCCTGAAGCCAGAGCCCCTTTTCAAGGATTCTTCAGAGAAGAAAACTCTACCTTTAAATTGTCTTGATAGTTTAGAAGCACACCCCTCTTCATGGCTCAGGAGCTAAGAACAAAGTTTACTCAACTGTTCGGTTTAAGAAAGGAAACGCACATACATATACACACCTACGCAGGTCCAAGCTCTCATACAGATGCTAATACCTAATGTTTGGTGAGCATATTCTGTGTACTGGACGCCATGCAAAGAACTTTTGACATGAATGATCTCAGTCCATAAAACAACTATTTCAGTCAGGACTGGCTGGGTTACGACGTGCTAACAAACACCCCCAAGATCTCCGTGGTTTACCATGACGAGGCTTATTTCTCTCTCTTGCTGCACGTCCCTGTGTGTTTGTGAGAGCCCTGTTCCACGGTGCCCTCACTCTGGTGTCCTAGTGGCCAAGCAGCCAATATCTGGAACATGGCCTTTGTGACAGAGGAAAAGAAAGTTCCAGAGGATCTTGCATCAGCAATTAAGTGACACATGTCACTGGCCAGTAAAACTAATCTCATGACCCTTCCCACTAAGGAGTGAGGAAGGACAATTATACTATGTATCTCCCAAGTGGGGGGCATGGCAACTGAAATACTTCCTAAAAATCGTAAATATTTTGACTATTGACACACAACAACTTTATAAGGGAGGTTCTTAAGGATTTTCTTTTCCATGTTACACATTTTCAGATTACAGATTAGGAAACTGTGGAATAGGAAGGACATGTAACTTGTTCTAGCTCCTGCATCTAATAAATGGAGGAGGCAAGATTCAGACTCGGGCAATTTGAGAGCCCACTTCTCCTACCCCCAACATGTGCAGTCATACCTGAGCAGACACAAACACACGCACATACATCCCAAGGTGCTAGTAATTAAGTGAGCCAAGGGCTATTAGGTCACTGTATCCTGAAAATGCATCCAGTGGTGGAAAGAGTGGTGAGTGTGGGCCAAAGTCTTTAGAAAGAATCAGAGGGTCAAAGCAGGGAAACTATGTTTAGTCACTGAGTCCAAAAGGCAGGATCAAGGCCAAGAAGGAAAAATAAAGAAACTAAAAGCCAAGGGTCAAGAACAAGACACACTGAAAGGGGAATATGGCTGGCAACAGAGAGGGGATGACCCAGTGCTGGACACCAACCACA
>RCUC01169422.1:0-60171 GCA_003697995.1 Taxidea taxus jeffersonii | reverse complement strand
GGGGGAAGCAGGCTTCCTGCTGAGCAGAGAGCCCAATGCGGGGCTCCATCCCAGGACCCTGAAATCATGACCTGAGCCGAAGGCAGAGGCTTAACCCACTGAGCCACCCAGGCGCCCCAGAGATGTGTCTTAAAAGAAGTTGCTGTGGCCAGTGTTGAAGAGGTTATTGCCTATGTTCTCCTCTAGGATTTTGATGGATTCCTGTCTCATGTTGAGGTCTTTCATCCATTTTGAATTTATCTTTGTTTAAATTAAGAGAATGGTCAAGTTTCATTCTCCAATACATAGCTGTCCAATTTTCCCAGCACCATTTATTGAAAAGGCTGTCTTTTTTTCCACTGGATATTTTTTCCTGCTTTGTTGAAGATTATTTGACCATAGTGTTGAGGGTCCATGTCTGGGACAACTGGAATTTTCTGAGGCAACATCCTGAGACTGGTTCAATTAGCTTAGGCTCATTAATTGGAATTTGTAAATTAACATGTTTCTCTAGGATTTGTGATGCAAATGCTGGGGTATCCCCATATTGAGAAACACTGATATATTGAAAATGTCACCAGCTTCAAAGACAAATGAACCGTTTTCATATTCCAGCCCCACCATTTGTAAGCAAGACTTAGGACAAGCTACTTAGCCTCTCTGAGCATCAGTTTCCTCATCTGAAAAATTAGAATTTCAATACCTACCTCATAGTTTTAAATTAAGATTTAAGCAAGATAGTGAATATAAAACACTGGGAACGTTAAAGGCACTAATTAAAGTTTTGTGTATTTTTTTCCTTCTCTCCCCTTACCAGTCACAAGCCCAAGATGCAGACTGTAATTAGACTGATAGCCCAGCCACTAGTAGAAAGCAGTAGAATTGTTGATCGCAAGTGTAGTTGTATCGCTGTGTAGTTGTATCAATAAGGTTGAGTAAGTAAAGAAGAGGCTAAAAATGTGATCTCAATTCAGACTGAAATGTTCCTTATCATTATATTTATTTATCCCATGAAGCTTTGAGTCTTGCAGATAATAAATTTAAAAACCATGAAAGTCTGTAACACTGATACTAGACCAGGATGATTTGCCAATTATGATGGTATTAGAATCTTAAATCTGATAATACTTGAGATATAGTAGTTACTAGGTTCTAATTCTTTTCTGTATATCAAATAAAAATGATAAGTTACTGAAAAAATATTGATCACTGATACTCTTATTTCACAATGGAATTGAAAGTTTTCTCTTAAATATTATAAAAAATTCTCAAGTCTCAGTAATTCTCATGTTCTCAAAAGTAATTGGCAATATTTTAAAGTGAATTATCTGGCCTTAATACTGCAATCCTCAGAGAAAGCTATAAATAGAGGAAGAGAGTAAAAACATATCAAATTATATCCCCTGAATTTTTCAATTGAATGGATTTGGTGTGCCTAGAATTTAATGAAGTCTCACAATCTCAACTTGTTTTTTATAACTAAAATTTCTACAAATGACCAAAAAGAAAAAGAAAAAAAATGTATTAAAGGACAGATGATATCACTGAAGAAACAGAACACAATAAGAGAAAGTAGCAGTTACTATAATTCTCAACTCAATGTTTGGAGAGCGACAAACACTGAATACTTCAGTTCTACCCCAAGTTCACCTTTAATTTGATGCACTACTCTGCCTGTGTCTCAACAAATTTAGGGAGATTAATAATACCTATCCTATCAATATCACAGGAAAATTGCAAAGAAAAACATCAAGCAAATTTGAAAAAAAAAAGAATGCAAGTTATTGTTATGAAGATGTGAATGTTCTTTCAACTGTATCATTCATCCAATTTTTAAAAAAGATTTTATTTATTTATTTCACAGAGATCACAGGTAGGCAGAGAGGCAGGCAGAGAGAGAGAAAGAGGAGGAAGCAGGCTCCCTGCTGAGCAGAGAGCCCAATGCGGGACTCTACCCCAGGACCCTGAGATCCTGACCTGAGCTGAAGAAAGAGGCTTAACCCATTCAATCAATTTTTGTTTGTACTTAAGTTTCCTTATCTGATTACATATCAATACATGTTCATTGCAAAAAAATTCAGAAAAAATGAAAACAAAGAAGAAATACATAAAAAACACCAATAACCTTACCTCCTCCCAGAAATAAACCTTTAAACTTTAAATAATATTTTAGCATATGTATACCTATCCAGAACTTCTTCCCTTCCCCATCATAGCAGAGAAAAAGCACCTCTTTTTAAAACACTGGCTTGAGTTTTAATTGGCTACTTTAGAAGAATATTCTTAAATAAAGTCTTTTTATTAACAAAAACCCTTTAATGGATTTTTTAAAAGATTTTATTTATTAATTTGACAGAGAGAGAAAGTGAACACAAGCAGGGAGAGTGGGAGAGGGAGAAGCAGATTCCTGGCTGAGTAGGGAGCCCAGTGAGGGGCTCCATCCCAGGACCCTGAGATCATGACCTGAGCTGAAGGTAGACAGTTAACCAACTGAGCCACCCAGGAGCCCCTTTATGAATTTTTATTGCCCTTTTTTTTTATAATGTTCCATTTCTGCAAAATATTATTTGGTATTTAACACCTTTGTGCTAAAATAAATAAAATTTTAAGTTAATTAATTAAATGGAAACATAAAATTATCCCCTTTATTTTTCACCAGTTATTGTCAAATAGGCTTAGAATTTAATTTAAAAAATGGTGATTTATCAATAGACATCAAACTTCTGCTACAAACTTAAGGTAGAGATGGACAAATGCATTTTTAGATTTTAAAGTAACTTTTAGTTACCATGCCAAACCAGAACAATGTGAATTTGTGTCCTTAGAGTTTTTATTCAAATTCTTTTGTAAGCATTTAGAGGGGAAAAGAAAATCTTTCAGTTGTACTTTCAACCTTAACAGTCAAACTAAAGGACTAAAGCTTTTATTTTTTTTATTCATGTGACCCAAATCTACACTAGTACTTATTGAATCAGAAGCATAATTGATGAAAAGTACATTTGATTTATATTCTAAAGGGCCTGAGACTAGGCTTATGTGATTTCCTGGATATGTCATTTATAGATCAATAATTAAAAATAATTGATTACCTTATAAATGGTCAAATTGAACTAGTCAAATACGCATTTTAGTCATTAAGACAAAACTTTCAGGTGAACTATTCAACCTATATTGATGACTAAATACTTAGTGGTGATATTGTTCCAAATTACTGCTTTAGCTACAAATTGATCATATCCATGCCATGCTTTAGGAAATATCTATTTGTAAGCACAGATCAATGAAGACCAGTCTAGTTATGGTAGTTTCCTGCTTAAAAATTGTCATAAGAAAATAACAAATATGTGCTTAATGAAAACTTTCTGATAATAAAGGAAAGACTTCTCAGTTTAATGACTGCCTTTTATTGTTTCTACTTCATGTTTGCTATCAAAATGTGTGACTGTGTCCACATTCCTAGAGAATAACATTCTTGGAAAGTTAATGGTTCAATTAGTAGTGATGTAACTAGCCATGAATTGGATAGTATAAATAGTCAAAAATAAATAAATTTGTTTATAATAAAGAATAAGTGAGCTAAAATATGTCATGAACTCAAGCACATTACTCATAATTTAGCCATTTAAAGAGGAGAGCAAAAATACAACAGTTTTGCTCTAACTCTTTTTTCAATTTGGCATCATGTTCAATTCAAGAGGAACATACTTTTTCTGCTCCTTAATGCAAAAAAAATGTTGTGTTATTTGCAGAATCAGCACACTACTGTTACTACTGATTCCAATGTAGAAGACAGATAGGTGCTCATTGACTTATGATGAACACTGATGCAGATTACTTGGTCCCCACCTAGCATTGAATAAGCAGTTTCATATATAGCATCTAGAGTGTTGTGGGTATAGTAAAGCTGGCCCTGATGGAGTTCAGCACAACCTGACGGGAAGTGGTTCTGAGGGGTAGGGATGAGCCCAGTGTTTTACATCAGTCCATTGTGACTCATCGTTATCTTTGTAGGCATCAATTCAGTTAGCAAGATAATCCACAAGAAGGATTTTTATCTTGTCTCCATGTCCAGGTGGGATTTTAAAATTTCCCAGAATAGGGGCACCTGGGTGGCTCAGTGGGTTAAAGCCTCTGCCTTCGGCTCAGGGCATAATCCCAGGGTCCTGGGATCGAGCCCCACATTGGGCTCTCTGCTCAGCAAGGAGCCTGGTTCCCCCTCCCCTCTCTGTCTGCCTCTCTGCCTACTTGTGATCTCCATCTGTCAAATAAATAAAAAAAATAAAATTCCCCAGAATAACAAATAGAAATTTGGACTCATTATTATTACACAAATTAATTCTATTTTTTATCATTAAATTATAAACAAGCAGTTCAAAATTTGGATACATATTTCGTATATATATTTTTTGTTTGTTTTGTGTTGTGTATATATATATATATATAATTTTTTTGTTGTTAAAACAATAAAATATCAGATTCTTAGAGGTTTCCCAATTGCCCAGTTGCAAGCAATCAAAACTGAATAGGCAAAGATACAGTGAAAAATAATTATGACTCTTTGTTTTCCTAAATTGTGTGATCCTTGGATATAGTGTACACTGTCAACTCAATGAAAAGTGGAGACACAGAGAGTGAGAAAGAGCCTCCCACCCCAAGTGTATGAGAATGCTGGCATTTTTCAGAGGGTAGGAAAAGGTTGATTATGTAAGAACCCATGTAAGAAAGAAAGTAGAAATTGTAATCTTTGGGTTTTATCTTCAGTCTTCTTCCTTTTACTTCTCACACGCTCTTGGGGAGTGTATGATCCCTTTAACATTAATGATTCCCAGATCTTTTTTTTTTTTAAGATTATTTATTTATTTATTTGACAGAGAGAGACACAGTGAGAGAGGGAACACAAGCAGAGGAAGTGGGAGAGGGAGAAATAGGTTTCCCACCGAGCAGAGAGCCCGATGCGGGGCTCGATCCTAGGACCCTGGGATCATGACCTGAGCCAAAGGCAGACAGACACTTAATGACTGAGCCACCCAGGTGCCCCAATGATTCCCAAATCTTTAACTTCAACATAAATCTTTCCTCTGAATCCCAGGCTCATCCATCCAACTTTGTATTGAACATCTTCACCTGCATGGTTCGTAGGTATTTCAAACTTACATCGTAAACATCAGCTTATATGCTTTCCCACACTGTTTATCTTTTTTGTATTATCCACCCCAGGGCTTGGCTTATAAACACAGGAATTATTCTGAGTACTAGAATTTATTCTTCTCTTTAGTTTTTAATTTTGTCAGTTCTTTCTCTGAAACTTCCCTCTCCAGTCTAATCGTCTGTTCCTCCCTCTGTTTCCCCCTCTGTTCCCCCATCCTGAATTCCAGCTAAACCATCCTACTCTCTTATTCCTGGACTGAACGTGCTGGCTTACACATACATGTATTTAAACACACCTCTCCCTCTCTATCAATCTATCTATCATCTATCTATCTATCATCTATCTATCTATCTATCTATCTATATCTATTGTCTACAGTCTTCCATTTCTCTGTCATCTGTCAATGAACATTTACTTCATTAGATCCAGGTTTTTTTTTCTGAACCCATTCACAGTCCTCCATCAAAAAATAGCAAGAAAAATTATGCTGTATTTTAGGTATTTTATTTAAAAATTTTTTACTACTTATAATACTTTAAGCAAAAGTACCCTACCTTGAATTATACAAGTAACATTTTATTTCCTCTTCAAATATTTTGAAAATAAATTAAAGTAACAACTATATCGCATAATTTAAATGGGAAAAATCTAAATAGAAAACGGTAAAAATATGCTCAGAGTTTTCATGTGGCTGATGTATATGTTTTGTCAAGCCCCTTGGTTAGCAGGTTAATGTGGAATGCTCAAATAGCCATTGTTTTGGCATACTCTTTATCTCAATGGAACCACTGAGTCAAGGAAAAGCTTGGGTATAGGCTTGATAGCAACTGTCCAGCCTCTAAATCTCATCTCCAGTGGGAACAGTTTCTTTTCTGGGAAATTTGGGGGCCAATAATAGCCTGTATGATTTTACTAAGAGGGTGCTACAGAACAATTCAAGCATCAACTAGAAGGGTAGTGTGTGTGTGTGTGTGTGTGTGTGTGTGTGTGTATGTATGTATATATATATATAATATATAGTATATAGCATATATAGTATATTATATACTATACACATAGTATATATATACATATATAAATACTAGAATCTCTCCAACTTCAATAATCTGAATTATATGATTTATGTTTCTTCTTTTCAATCTTCCAAAAATGGTTATATGTATATATATACACACACACACACAAGTACATATATATGCATATATATACATATAATCATTATGAAAGTGATGTGCTACTAATTGGCATTTTTTGTTTGATGGTTTGACCTACCAGAGCATTCCATGACAGAAAACAAAATTTTCATTACAGTATTCCATCATTTTTGCAGTTATATACTATTCCATTTTACAGATGGTTGTACCATACTCTAGTAAATCCCCTATTTATAGATATTGATTATTCAATGCTCTGAATGTTTTATTTGTATTATCTCATTTAATTAACATTCAATCTTATTTGGTAGGTATTGCTATTACACCTAGATGTATAAACTGAGGTTTTAAAAAGGTTAGCCCATTTCCAATTGTTATGATGCTAGTAAGAGTTAGAACTGAGAGCTTAATTCACATCTGCAGATGACCTCAGAGTCCAATACTTCTAGTCTAGTATTTCTAATTTTTCCCAGTTTGACTATAATAAACAATTCTGCAATAAGCATCTTAAAACATATTAAAATTATCTTGAGTACATGTGTATTTCAAAAAGGGATCTTTAGAAGTAGAATTGCCAAGGAGGAATTTATCAAGATATAATTTCTGATATGTATCTCCTCACGAAATTGCTCACATTAGCATCAGCAGTATATGTGTGTCCGTTTTCTAACATCTATTCCACTATATACTTAATTGATCTTCTAATATTTGCCAATCTCATGGATAAATTGATATTTGACTTCACTTTTTTGGTATTCATAAATTTGAGCATACTGTTATGCATTCATTTTTATTTCATTAAATTATTTATAAATAATATTGGGTTTATTCAATGTGCCTTGTGACTTTTGGTCTTTTGAAGGTTACAGTCACTTGGCAACATAGAATCTTACTGGATTGTTTATAAATTATCCAAATGTTAATTTTTCATGAGCATTTTCTCCCATTCATGCTTGCATAATTGTGGTAGAATATGATGTTATATGCATTCTCTAGTATTTTATAGATTAATTTATTTTTCCAAATCTGAGAAATATGTGAGAAAATAAAGCAGATGATAATAATTTTAAAGTTCCTTTGCATTTATCTAAAGAGGGAGGCTTCTTTTTCTAGAAAGAACAGAATGAAAAGAGAGTATATAAGGGACAAGATGAACCTCTGGTGTTCTTTGTCTTCACGAGTCTCCTTTTACCCTGTCATAAATCTTAATTTGCAGGATTTAAAATTTCCCAAATTCATGTCATAACTGTAATGAAATAGGTTTACCAAGAAACATTTTAAAGATGTATGAATAACTTAGAGTGCTCTTTGCTATAACATTTAAATGAAATTTTATATTAAGAATAAGCTTGATACTATTAAGTATCAAGTATTTTACAAATGTTCGAGTTGTGAGAACACATTTAAAAACTATTTCTATAAGATTAATTTTGCAACAGTTCCTCTGAAATTGGGGTTGCATGCAGTTGAGATGTTTCTCAACACTCAATCCATTTTGAAGTGAATAATTAAGAAGCTGCTGCAGCTTAGCTGTGTTTTGTGGCTTATTTTAATCCTTAACTTTGATTTATTATATTGGTCATGGCATCAGATATATTTTAAAACTATTAGCTCTGGGTGCCAAGAACTAATGCCAAATTCTTAACACCACTCAAGTGACAATTGGATAGATAAAATGGTATTTATCGCACTTACATCTTACTGGACAAAGACAGAAATCAGAGAAGATTTTCACCAGTATTATAACTTACAAATTGCAGTGAAGGCTTGATCTGCATACAACAATTTAGGTAGGTAAAAGATATTTGAATATTTCTAGGTTATGAAAGATAAAATCTTAAAAATAAATAAATAAAGCAAAGGAGTTAGTACCTTTGTAAGTATTTTTAGCTTGGAATTGAATGACATGCATATGTTTCAAATAAAAAAAATGGGATATCTGATTTTTTTGACAGTGGTTATGTTGAGCCATGTCTGGATTGAAAGACACATCGGGGTATGAATTCTCCAAAGAAACACTGGGAGGCTTAGAACACTTTTAACCCTTACGTAGACACTAAGGTGATGTTTAAAAGCAATTTTTTCTAGAAAAGTTTATGACACGCAGTTTTTAAAATGTATAACGAAATAAAACCACCAACTTACAAGGAATTGATATACCATTTCTTGTAAAAAGTAAACTGAGTATTACAAATAGGTATTTCCAAAAGAGATATTTCAACGATTTTTAACTTTAAAAAGTATTACAAAATATCCAGTATTTCTTTGAATGGAAATTTCCCCTCAGTAATTTCACAGATGGCTTGATTGTTTACATGTAATTGCATACGGGGTCACAAACTCTGTGTGTTCAATATTTCAGAGTGCATACACAGCTCTCTAATTTGCAGATTTCCCTTCAGGATCCTGTATTTTCGTTTTGTCACCAGGTACAGTTGCAAGCAATGATATCTTTAGAGTCATATTTCCTTAACTCCACATTTCACTATGTTTTGGTCTTTTGAAAGTTACAGTCATTTGGCAACATAGAATCTTACTGGATTATTTATAAGGTATCCAAATGTTAATTTTTCATGAACATTTTTTCTCATTTCCTACTTGCATAATATAATTAATTGTACTATAAAATGATGTTATATGCATTTTCTAATTATTATTTTATAGATTAATTTACATATCAATGAAATGTACCCAAGATGTAAGTGAGCTGTGTTTAAGTGGATATTCTCTTTAAATTCAATTGAATAGAACTAAACAGATGACGTACTCTACTTTAAACTCAATACTGAACACCCATGTTCTTTAAGATTTTTCAAAAAAGACACTTCACATACATTCCAACAAATTCACTACAGGGTTTTTCTTTTATCAATGGTTCTGACACTATTTTAAAACTCATTTTACAAAAACTAAAAAGTAAAAATGTCATGGTTTCAAGAGAAGCCTTAAGATCAACTAGTCAAACTCTTACGATTTGAAACTACAAAAATAATCACCAAGTGTTGATTTAGGGCCTTTTTAAGTTGGTTGCTGCTGGTTCGCTGTTAAGTCTCTCTCCAGAAATTACTCAGAACTAAAGGAATCCACCTTGCTCTACCTTGTCTTTTTTCCCAGAAGATGCTCTCATCCAGCAATTGTTCAACTGAGGGCAGGAGGTGCTGTAAACCACCAGCCCTTCACCTTCTGGACATCTCAGAAAAGCCATCTCCTTTCTGAGATCCCTGCAGAATGAACTAAGCTTCTTTTGCAACCTCTTTACCATTCAGCCTCTCCTTCCGTTCATTCCTGCTCTCCTCACTTCCTTACAAGTATTTTCCACACTCTTCACTGAACCTCCTGTAGGCAACTCTGCATCTCAGAGTCTGTTTTTAGGGAATCTTACTAAAAAACAAACACACACCCCCCCCCTCCAAACCACTGCCATTCCCCTACATGTACATGTTAGGATCTTGTTATACAGGTCCACTCATTTAAGCACATAATCCTCCTCGATTGTCAGCGGAGATTATTCCAGGATGGATGTCCAGCCTCCAAAATAGGCTCTAAATATTTAAGGCAATCTAAGGTTTTTGCTTGTTTGTTTGTTTTTTGTTTTCAAAACACAGCTTGATATTTGCAATTCATTTGAGCAGTTAACCCATTTGATAAACTAAGTCTGGGCATACATAAAGCAGATTTTAAGAGCTCTTTGGTAGATTATAAAAATGGCCACTGATTCGTCCTGTCTTTGTACGTATGCTCTGCATGACATTTGCAATGTACCACTGCGGCGTCTTTCATCAAGAGGTTGATTTGGTCATGTCACTTGCTCTAGCAACTGGGATGTTCACAAAGATGATGAAGATGATGACAGCAAACGTTTGAAAAGTGCTTGCACTTTGATGTTTGCCCTCACTTATTGATCTTCTGAAACGTGAAACTGCTCTATTAAGAAGCCCTGGCTTGCTCATTTGGGCAAAAGAGACCACATGAAGCAGAGATAAGCCATTACAAATCATCCAGTCCACCAAATATCTGACAAGAGGATGAGACCATCCTAGGCCATCCAGCACTAGCTGATTTGACTCAATCCAGAAGAACTGCCTAGCTAACCTACAAAATCATAACACATAATAAATATTTGTAATTTTACACCACTAAATTATAATCAAATTTTGTAAAAGCTAATACAAAGTCCTTATAAATTACATTCAGATTTGTGATTCTGTTTTCCACAGGATATTTTCATAGTCATACAGGCACATCTTGGAAGCATTTAATGAGTTGTATTATTAAAAATATTATTTGCTGGCTGTTTTATTTTTTTGACGCTGAGCAATGTATGGCAGATTATATGAGTCAGAGTAAGTTGATGATGTAGAAAACATGAAACCAAAAATTATTTGCATGGTTTCTATATAAGGTTAGTTCTAAATGTCAGAAGCTGGGTCTTCAGTGGCATCCTTCAAAATATGTTCTGCAGAATGGCTCAGAGATGTTAACTAATTTTGTTTGAATGATTTGTTTTACACTAAATACCTTTGGGAAATGATGAGTTGAAACCACTTCTTTGTTTTGGAACTTCTTGGAGATTTTAAAGATTTTGTTAATTTATTTGTCAGAGAGAGAGAGAGAGAGGGAGCGAGCATAGGCAGACAGAGTGGCAGGCAGAGACAGAGGGAGAAGCAGGCTCCCTGCCGAGCAAGAAGCCGATGTGGGACTCGATCCCAGGACGCTGGGATCATGACCTGAGCCAAAGACAGCTGCTTAACCAACTGAGCCACCCAGGCGTCCCTTCCTGGAGATTTTAAGATGCTCATCTACGTCGATGACTTCTGAAATAGAAATATATTATGAAATATTTCTAAATATTTTAAAAATAAGCTTAACTATACATCTTGGACATTTATTGACATCTCTCAATCAATTTTAGTAACCGCACCTTGATTTATGAATGGGAAAACTCCCTCTCCCACTCTTTATCCATTTTGTTTTGGTGATGGCCATTCTACCGGGAACCCCAGTGTGGAGAATCCAGATACAGGCTTAAAGGCTATCAAATCATGAAATTTTCTTAGCCACAGTTGTTGATTTGGAGATAGAGAGTGAACAATCAAAGATACTATGACACAATTGTATTCTTTTTTTTTTTTTAAGATTTTGTTTATTTATTTGACAGAGAGAGAGAGAGAGAGAGAGAGATCACAAATAGGCAGAGAGGCAGGCAGAGAGAGAGGGAGAAGCTGGCTCCCCGCTGAGCAGAAAGCCCGATCCGGGGCTTCATCCTAGGACTCTGGGATCATGACCCAAGCCGAAGGCAGAGGCTTAACCCACTGAGCCACCCAGACGTCCCCACAATTGTATTCTTATTGAGACTTAGGGAAGAATATGTCACTCTGATGTGAGTCGGGCTGAGGATGGGAGTACCAGTGTTGCTGCCACCATCCTTCTACAGCCTGGAACTACCAAAGATAAAGGCAGGGCAATCAAACCATAGTGATATAATCCAAGGTAAAATTCAAAACTGGAGTCCTGTTCCACTTCAGGCGTTTAGCCTCTTGAGCTAATTTCCTCTTTGTTTCAGTATGTTTGAACTAATATTTCTGTCACTGAAAACTGAAAGTCATAATGAGAGACCATAAATCCTATTTTTTTCACAATAATTTTGGAGAAATGGTGTTTCACAGACTACTTTTGAGAAACCTAGAGAAAGTACAGTAGAGTAGTTAATACACAGACTTACCTGCCTGGGTCCAAATCCTGTTTTTACCACAAATTAACTATGACTTTAGGCATGATACTTAATCTCTATATGCTTCAGATTATTTATAAAGTGGGCATCAAAATATAACTTGTCTGATAAGGATTTTGTGAGGATGTTATGACTTGATACATGTGAAATATTTAGAAAGTGGAGTGCTCATAATAAGTACTCAAAAAATTTAGGTAGAGAGTAAATTGAATAGCAAATTTTAGACTCAGGGATTTCTACTATTTTTAAGAAGTAAAAACACTTTCTAATTCAGCATTCCACATATTACAGTTGGAAAACCTGAGATTGGTGAAGACAAGCTATTTGCTCAAGGCCAAGTAAGCTAGTGAGTGGACTAGGGAATGATTCTTATTGTTATCATCCCTAGTTTTTAAAATATGTTATTCATTTGGGAGGAGCAGAGTGAGAGGGAGAAGCAGATTCCTAGCTGAGCAAGGAGTCCAGGGTGGAGCTCTGTCCCAGGACCCAAGGATCATGACCTGAGCTGAAGGCATATGCTTAACCCACTGAGCCAGCCAGATGCCCCAACCCATAGTGTTTCAACAGAGTTCTAAGAGTTTCAAAGCAAGGAATGATTATTAATGAGAATCCTTGGGGGTTCCACTTTGCTAGTAGTTTAGTTTTCAGTTTTCATATGAATAAGAACATTTACTTTGGAAAAAGTAGCCACCTCTATTTGCGAATGGGAATCTGCAGGAGTCAAACAACCAACCCCAATAACTTAGGCATTTTAACCAGTCTTTTATATGAATGATATAATAGAATCTAAAGAGTTTGGAATGTCCTAAGGGAATGCATTATGTTGAAAAAATAAACCAGGCTTTTACTTTTTAATCCATGCTTTTCTTGTTTGTTGTTGTTTGTTTTTAGTGATTTGCATAGTTCATTTTTATCTATATAAAGAATGCTTTAGAATATTTTTTTTCTGATTTTCCAATTAATTAAAAAATAGAATACTTGTTTCAACACATCTGAAAGATGGTCTCAAATTACTAATCCAGCAACGACAGTAAATTGTTTTCATCCATTAAAAAATATTGATTAGTGAGAAATCTAACAATGGGTTGAAAGAGAAGGGAGCATGTGTCTGTCATACAAGTGTAGACAAAGGAGAGTAAATCATTTTTTATATACCATGTAGAATGCAAAAAAATATCTTTCTCTCTTTTCTTGCTTTTTGGACAGTGGTTTTGGTTAAAGATTTTCTATGGCCACAGAGTCAAAAGTACCTCCTGTCAAAGATTGCTTGTAAGGACAGCAAAGACTCCTATGGCCATCTGGAATTATGGTATCTAAAGGAATTGGCTCATTTTCAAATAGATTATTATATGTGTTCTCTCAAAGCCACTTTGGACATGACACAAATGATAAATGTAATTTGAACAGTAAAAGTGAAAGCAATTTGCAAGGTAGCATGGGGGTACCTGGCTGGCTCTGTCAGTAGAACATGTGACTCTTGATCTCTTGGTCCCGAGTTTGAGCCCCACATTGGGCATTGAGTTTACTTAATAAAAGCAAACATATTTGAAAAGCAGCATGATGTAGAGCAAGAACAATTATTTATTAAGTTTATTTCTTAAAAATTTAAGAAAGCTCTGGTTCCAGATTTACATGTTAATGGGCAAAGTAATCTTCTTATGAAAGATTTTTAAGTACTCTAAAAACAAATAAATACTGGTGTAAACTAATCAGGAAGTTATGCTTCAGTTCATCTAGTGTTTAATTGGGCTATTTGGTTGTTTTATTTAGTTTTTAAAACCTACTTAAAGTTGTTTGGAGTTAAGAGTAGGTTTTATTTTGCAAGATTGGGGAGCGTGATTAAAAGAGAAGGTTCAGGCTCATACTGCCTATACTTTCTGACATGCTTTCATAGGGATGCTTTGGAATTAATAATCTACCATGATTGATCTGCTTAGGGGCATTTTAAAAGATGAAATCCATGTGGAAATATAGAAATAATTTTTATTAATTCCAAAATGAGAATTACCAACACAAACAATTTCTCTGCCAAGGTCAATTTTCAGCTACTAATGTGTAACTTTCCCTTTTGTAGGTTTCATGTAAGAATCCAGATTTTGGCTAAATGCAAAAAAGCAGTCACCTGACTGCTATTGTCCAAACTGCTACAATTTTAATAAATTCCTACAATTTTAATTGTAGCAGTTTGGACAATTGTATGGAACATTGCAGAGCAATAGTACCCTTCAATTACATTTTTACCATAGTTATTGCTTTCTGATTACCTTTTTATGGGCATACCTCAGAGATATTGCAGGTTTGGTTCCAGACAATTGCAATAAAGCAAACCAAATGAATTTTTTGGTTTCCCAGTGCATATAAAAGTTATGTTTACACTATACTATAGTCTATTAAATATGCAATAATGTTATGTCCCGAAAACAATGTGCATATACCCTAATTAAATACTTATTGCTAAAAAATGCTAACCATTATCTGAGCTTTCAGTAAGTCATATATCCTCTACCTATTTGCTGGTAGAGGATTTGCCTCTGTTGATGACTGCTGGATGATTAGGGTGGCTGTGGCAATTTCTTAAAATAAGACAGCAGTGAAGTTTGCCACACTGATTGACTCTGTAGCATGTGATGCTATTTGATAGCATGTTACCCACAGTATAACTTCTTTCAAAATTAGAGTCCATCTTCTCAAACTGCTGCTGCTTTATCAGCTAAGTTTATGTATATTCTAAATCCTTTTTGTCATTGCACTGATCTTTAGAACATCTTTATAGAAGATTTCATCTCAAGAAACTTTTTTCTTTGCTCCTCTATAAGAAGCAACTCCTCCTCTCTTCATGCTGTATCATGAGATTACAGCAATTCGGTCCCATCTTTAGTCCTCAGTTTTAGTTCTAACTCTCTTGCCATTTCTACCACGTCTACCATATAGTTACTTCCTCCTATAGTCTTTACTACCTTACAGTCTTTAAAGACTATAGTCTTTAAACTCTCAAAGTCATCCATGAGGGTTGGCATCAACTTCTTCCAAACTCTTGTTAATATCGACATTTTGACCTCTTCCCATGAATCGCAAATGTTCTTAATGGCATTTAGATGGCGAATCCTTTCCAGAAGGCTTTCAGTTTACTTTGCCCAGATCCATCAGAGGAATCACTATCTATGGGAACTAACTATAGCCTTACAAAATGTATTTCTTAAATAATAAGACGTGAAAGTTGAAATGACTCTTTGATCCATGGGCTACAGAATGGGTGTTGTGTTAGCAGGCATGAAAACAACATTAATCTTATTATACATCTCCCTCAGAGTTCTTGGGTGACCAGGTGCATTCATTGTCAACGAGCAGTAATATTTTGAAAAGAATAATTTTTCTGAGCAGTAGGTCTCAACAGTGGCCTAAAATATTCAGTAAACCATGTTGTAAACAGATACGTTGTCCTCTAGACTTTGTTATTCCACTTAGAGATTAGAAAAATAGGTATAGCATAATTCTTAAGGGCCCAGAATTTTTGAAAAGCTAAATGAGCACAGACCTCAATTTAAAGTCACCAGCCACATCAACCCTTTTTTTTAATTTAAGCTTTTTAAATTTAAATATATAATGTAACCCCACCACTCTCTCCCAACCCCTCTCCCCCACACCCACCCCCCTCAGTTTGTTTTATGACATTAAGAGTCTCTTTCGGTTTGTCTCCCTGCCGATCCCATCTTGTTTCATTTTTTCTTTTCCTACCACCTTAACCCCCACCCCCATTGCATCTCCACTTCCTCATATCAGGGAGATCATGTGATAGTTGTCTTTCTCCAGTTGACTTATTTCACTAAGCATAATACGCTCTAGTTCCATCCATGTCGTCGCAAATGATAAGATTTCATTTCTTTTGATGGCTGCATAGTATTCCATTGTATATATATACCACCTCTTCTTTATCCATTCATCTGTTGATGGACATCTAGGTTCTTTCCATAACTTGGCTATTGTGGACATTGCTGCTATAAACATTCGGGTACACGTGCCCCTTTGGATCACTATGTTTGTATCTTTAGGGTAAATACCCATTAGTGCAATTGCTGGGTCATAAGGTAGCTCTATTTTCAATTTTTTGAGGAACCTCCATGCTGTTTTCCAGAGTGGTTGCACCAGCTTGCATTCCCACCAACAGTGTAGGAGGGTTCTCCTTTCTCCACATCCTCGCCAGCATCTGTCATTTCCTGACTTGTTCATTTTAGCCATTCTGACGGTGTGAGGTGGTATCTCATTGTGGTTTTGATTTGTATTTCCCTGATGCCCAGTGATGTGGAGCACTTTTTCATGTGTCTGTTGGCCATCTGGATGTCTTCTTTGCAGAAATGCCTGTTCATGTCCTCTGCCCATTTCTTGATTGGATTATTTGTTCTTTGGGTGTTGAGTTTGCTAAGCTCTTTGTAGATTTTGGATACTAGCCCTTTATCTGATATGTCGTTTGCAAATATCTTCTCCCACTCTGTCAGTTGTCTTTTGGTTTTGTTGACTGTTTCCTTTGCTGTGCAAAAGCTTTTGATCTTGATGAAGTCCCAATAGTTCATTTTTTCCCTTGCTTCCCTTGCCTTTGGCGTTGTTCCTAGGAAGAAGTTGCTGCGGCTGAGGTCGAAGAGGTTGCTGCCTGTGTTCTCCTCAAGGATTTTGATGGATTCCTTTCTCACATTGAGGTCCTTCATCCATTTTGAGTCTATTTTCATGTGTGGTGTAAGGAAATGGTCCAACTTCATTTTTCTGCATGTGGCTGTCCAATTTTCCCAACACCATTTGTTGAAGAGGCTGTCTTTTTTCCATTGGATATTCTTTCCTGCTTTGTCGAAGATTAGTTGACCGTAGAGTTGAGGGTCTATTTCTGGGCTCTCTATTCTGTTCCATTGGTCTATGTGTCTGTTTTTGTGCCAGTACCATACTGTCTTGATGATGACAGCTTTGTAGTAGAGCTTGAAGTCGGGAATTGTGATGCCACCAACTTTGGCTTTCTTTTTCAATATTCCTTTGGCTATTCGAGGTCTTTTCTGGTTCCATATAAATTTTAGGATTATTTGTTCCATTTCTTTGAAAAAATTGGATGGAATTTTGATAGGCATTGCATTAAATGTGTAGATAGCTTTAGGTAGCATAGACATTTTCACAATATTTATTCTTCCAATCCATGAGCATGGAACATTTTTCCATGTCTTTGTGTCTTCCTCAATTTCTTTCATGAGTACTTTATAGTTCTCTGAGTATAGATTCTTTGCCTCTTTCATGAGGTTTATTCCTAGGTATCTTATGATTTTGGGTGTAATTGTAAATGGGATTGACTCCTTAATTTCTCTTTCTTCTGTCTTGTTGTTGGTGTAAAGAAATGCAACTGATTTCTGTGCATTGATTTTATATCCTGACACTTTACTGAATTCCTGTATAAGCTCTAGCAGTTTTGGAGTGGAGCCTTTTGGGTTTTCCACATATAGTATCATATCATCTGCAAAGAGCGATAGTTTGACTTCTTCTTTGCCGATTTGGATGCCTTTAATTTCTTTTTGTTGTCTGATTGCTGAGGCTAGGACCTCTAGTACTATGTTGAATAGAGTGGTGATAGCGGATATCCCTGCCGTGTTCCTGACCCTAACAGAAAAGCTCTCAGTTTTTCTCCATTGAGAATGATACTTGCAGTGGGTTTTTCATAGATGGCTTTGACCACATCAACCCTTTAACAAGAGAGTCCTTTGAAGTCAGGTCCTGACTTCTCCTCTCCAGCTATAAAAGTCCTAGGGGACATTTTCTTCCCATTTAAAGTTATTTTGTCTACACTGAAAATCTATTGTTTAGTGTAGCTACATTCATTAATTATCTTAGCTAGATTTTCTGGGTAACTTGATGCAGCTTCTACATGATATTTTTCCTTTTTTCACCTTGCAATTTTATGTTATGGAGATAGCTTCTTTCCTTAAACCTCATGAACTAACTTCAGGCTTTTCTTTTGTAATTTCCTCATCTCTCATTCTCCATAGAATTGAGGAGAGTTGGGGCCTTGCTATGAGTTAAGTTTCAGATTAAAGAAATGTTGTGGCTGGTTTGATCTATCCAGACCACTCAGACTTTCTCCCTATCAGCAATAAAGCTGTTTTGCTTTCTTATCATTCATGTGCTCGCTGAAGTAGTACTTTTAATTTCCTTCAAGAACTATTCCTTTGCATTCACAACTTGGTTAACTGGCATAAGAGGCCTAGCTTTGGGCTTTTGACATGTTTTCCTCTCTAAACTTAATAAATTTTAACTTTTGGCTTAAAGTGAAGAATGTGTAACTTTTCCTTTTGCTTGAATACTTAGGGGGCATTGTGAGGTCATTAACTGGCCTAGTTTCAATATTGTGTCTCCAGGAATAGGGAGGCTGAGGAGAGGGAGAGAGATGGGAACAGCCAGGCAGAGGAACAGTCAGAACACAAATAATATTTATTGATTAAGTTTGTAGGTCCCCAAGGTGCCTGGGTAGTTTAGTTGATTAAGTATAGGATTCTCCATTTGGCTCAGGTCATGATCTCAGGGTCGTGAGTTCAAACCCCCTGTTGTGCTCCACATTTAGTGTGGAGTCTGTTTGTTCTTCATCCTCTGCCCTCCTCCTGCTTGTGCTCTTTCTCTTTCTGTTTCTAAATAAAATCTTTAACAAAAAAAGTTTGTAGAGCCACAAAACAATTACAGTAGTAACATCAGTGATCATTGATCACAGATCACCATAATAGATATAATAATGAGAAAGTTTGAAATATGCAAGAATTACCAAATTGTGACAAAGAGACATGAAGCGAGGAAATGCTGTTGGAAAAATGGCTCCAGAAGACTTGCTCAATGAAGGATTGCCATGAATGCTCAACTTGTAGAGAACACAATATCTGCAAAACACAATAAAATGAAGTACAATAAACCAAGGTATGCCCGTACATTCAAATTTATGTAAAAGTTTAAAGTTTAACATTTGTATATTACTAATGCTGATTGAAATAGTTGTTTTTGTTTTAATCTACTGTTGAGTAGGTACAGGCCAAAAGGAAAAAAAAAAAGCTAGTATAGGTATCCCACTAGGATGTTCTTAGCTTTTATTAGCTTCTGTTTTGAGAAGCAGAGCAGGCAATTTAGAAAAGGAAATAACATAGTTTCATTCCAGTATCTTCAGTTTGGAACCCTTTTGCAGAATTTTAGCAGTATTACCATTAAAAACATAGGTCCACAGAATCTAGGTACCAATTAGACTAAAAAACCATGTCTCCCCCTTTAATCTCTTCCACTTAACCCATGATTTAATCCTTTTCCATGTCAGTATTAGCAACATAATGCGTTTGATCCTCTACTGTAGTAAAAATAGATGGTTTGTTTAAACAAAGCAAAAACCCATATATTTTGTTTTGTATATGAATAATCCATGTAAAAATTCCATAGCTACTATTTATACAGAACCATGAGTTTTTTGTTTTTTTTTTTTTAAAGGATGAGAGGAGTACATTTCTACTTTTTTGTGTGAGTATGTGTATAATCTTATTTAGACTGGAAAGAATGGTTCCTATGAATAGCAGCTTGAGTTGGTAACAAACAGTAAAGTAAAGGCATTGGGATCCTGTAAGGTAGGTCCATGCTTAAATCATTTTTTAAAAAATATTTTATTTACTTATATAACAAAGAAAGAGAGAGAGAGAGAGCTAGCACAAGCAGGGAGAGCAGCAGGGGAGAGGGAGAAGCAGGCTCTCTGCTGAGCAGGGAGCACAATGCAGGGCTCCATCCAAGGATGCTGGGATCATGACCTGAGCCGAAGGCTTAACCCACTGAGCCACCCAGGTGCCCCACTGAAATCATTTTTTAAAGAATAAGGAAATATGACATTTATTTTGCCCTTAATATATTATTCATGGTATTTTCAAATGCCTTACATGAGGATGTAATATAATGAAAAAAGTATTTGTTTTTAGAGTCAGACACACTTGAGTTGGAATTCTGCCTCTTTTAACTATCTTAAGCTGATTACTTCATCTTCTGTTTCTATACACACATGTGAATTACATGCAAATGTAGTTAGTAGGTTGATTAAATGAAACGATTAAAATCTTAAAGGAAGGAAAAGAAAATAATGAAAATTATTATCCACCTATTAATTTTAAAAGTTCCTTAGTCTCTGTTTACAATAACAGGTAGCCAGTATGCACGCTTGAATGTAATGACATTCAGTCTTGATTTCCTGTTATGTTATCTTATGATCCTGTAGTAGTCATCCTTGTGAAATTGATATTGGCATTTAAGAGAAAGAAAGGACTTCACTCAGCTAAACACTCCATACCCAGGAAAGGTTTTATTCATCTGGGCTCCAGAAGTGATTGTCCTGGTATAACTCAGGTCATTGCTGGGTCTGCCCTAGATATTAACTAAAAGGACATAAGCAGCATAGTACAGGCATTACCAAAACTCTTAATCATACACTGATAAGTCCCTAAGATACCTACTCTAGCTGCAGCATTTATGATCTCAGGAATACCTCTACATCCTGCTGTGGTGCCATCACCATCTTTGGAAAGTTTTACTACACATTATTCAGTTAGTTCTTCGCATCACAACAAAACTCTAGCAGTGTGCAACAGCTGTGGCGCTGACAGAGATTAACTCTATAGCCAAAGCTATAAGATGCCAAGTCAAGAAGGCAACTTTAGGACACTGGAGTCTGTTCTGCAGAGAAACAACAGAAATCTGGTGTCTCCTTTGGTTTGTCCATCCTTGGATGTTGGTTCGGTCATCTCCTTACCATAGGTAGATTTTTGTTTACTTTGCAGTTAAAAATCATAACCCATGGGTGAGTTTTATGTTTAAGAACAGTAGTCTTGAGAAGCCACCCATTTTAAAAGTTTCCATTTATTGAAGAATGATAAAACACTGCCAAAAATTTCAGAACCTTTGAACAGATAAGTACATGTGTCTGTTTCATAAGAACACAAACAGGCTCATTAGGAAGTTAAGTGATTCGCCCATAGCTATGTGCTTGGTAATTCTGCAGAAAAAAATCTGGGAGCAGAAATGGAAAATCCTAATGTTGAGAGCCTTAGTCTGATTACTAAGCAATGTTCTCTTTAAGGTAACACATCGCTGTTGAATCTGAAACAAAATAAAACCGGAAATTTTGTGTGAGCCAGAGGTTGAATTTACGCAAATGACTTTGCACAGTACTTTGCACATAGTAAATAATAATATAACTATTGAAACTACATTAGTGGTTCTCAGTCTGGCTACACATTCAGACCACCTGGGGAGCTTTTTAAAAATAGCCCATGCCTGTGCCCACTGCCACCAATTAAAAAAAAAAAAATGTGTCCTCTGAGGGAGTAAATGCTTCTGCTCAGAACACCTAATCTATGCTCTTGATTCTTCCCCTTGCTTCTCATTTCCCACAGGTTCCTCCCTTTGCTTATTCTATTCCCATCTTTTCCATCTCTACCAAAATTTTACTCCACTGTTGTAAGCACTCACTTTTCACCCGGGGGTGGGGTGGGGTGGGAATCTTGCCCAGCATCCATCACGCTTTAACTAAAATTGGAATCTCTCCAATACATCTAAAAAAAGAAGAGTCTAATTCTATCAGAATTGTTACTTATACTTATGACCATTTCCTCAGTTAACAAAGTTAACATCTTTGTCATAGCTTTCCATGTTTTTCTTAGAATAACTGTTACTGGTTTGTGGTGTTTAGCCCTGCCCTTCTTTAATTAAAACTCTGATGTATAATTAGCTAGTGCCAATCTGACTATAGTACTTTAACATATAAAATTCCACTATGGATATCCTATTCCTACAAATATGGACCAAGGTCATTTGCAGGTCATAATAGGGCATTTGTGATTTGGCCTTTCCCTGTATTTTCTTTCTTGTTTTCAGAAATACTAGACTGTTTATGGCTCCCATATGCATTGTCTTTCTTCCTCTCCCAATTCTTATGTTCTGCCATTATTTCTGCCTGTACTACCCCTTTTTCCTCACATGGCTATATCTAAGTCACCTTTTATGTTTCAATCCAGATATTATCTCTAGGATGCCTTTGTTTATAAACCTTAGTTTATTTTTTGTTTCTCTGCTGAGACTGCACAGAGAACCAAGTAGAGGTTGGCTTCATTGAGCCTTGGCTGTAATGCAGTGCTTATCCAAGGCCAAAAAGAAAGTGTGGGCAGATAGTAAAGAATATTGAAATTAGAAGTTTTATCTGTTGGGAAATTATGAGCCTTTGAGAGTCTCTGGACAAGAGAGTAACAGGCATATTCCTTTTTTTTTTTTTTAAAGAAATCTGAGCTTCTTATTTTAATAGATTATATTATTGTTTAGAATTAATGAGACCAACAGATGAGGAGATAACTGCCAATGGAAAGAAACTTGTTAGTCACAATTCATAAGAGTAGAGGTCATACCACATCCAGGCAGAAGAGAGCACACTGAAAGGCACTGGGGTTGATCAGGAGGCCAAGAGAGAAAGGGGCAAGAGCCTTATTGTGGATAGGAATAGATGAGGCAGGGTGGGTATGTTTAGGATAAGCTATTTTGAATAATTGCAGTGGGCGCTGGTCCATAAATGTTGCACGAAGTTGTTTGGCACCTGGTCCTGGGATGATGAGGCCAGGTAGATAATGGCTTAAAGTGTGATAACTCAATAAAGGAGGTGGTATGGGTGTTGGATTTGTTGGCTTGCCTTTAAAAGGTATGCTCATGGGCAAGTTTTTTACTTTCTCCAGGAATTAGATAACGCTACAGAGATAGAGTCTTCTCAGAATCATTGAGACTCCAGAAGTCAAAGCATCAGAATATCGAAAATAAGACAGAGTAATACAGTTGGCCCTCTGAGTAAGGAACCCTTGAAATGATGATAGAAGAGATCTTTGGAGAGTGGTTATAAATTGCTCTAAATAGCATTTTATTATGAGAATAGAAAGAACACAAGTAGAAGTCTAAAGAGTCCTTGTAGGCTACCCCATAGCTATTTCCCATTGGTAAAGCATAAGCAAAAAAAAAAAAAAAAAAAAAAAAGAAAAGAAAGAAAGAAAGAAACAAACAAACAAAGAAAAAGAAAGAAATCTGAAATTTCTGAGACCTCTAATTTCTGAGACCTCTAATGAGACCTCTAATGAAATTTCTGAGACCTCTAATATCTTGGTGGAATTTTATAGTGTGTATGTAGATAGACACATACATATATGCACACAAAATGTCTTGGTTTTTTGATGGAATTACATTGGCAGGTCCAACAGTTATGTTGTTAAAGAGTATATATGGTTGGTAGTTTGGTTAAGTATTCATAAAGATTAGTGATATTTGGGTATGACCAAGGGAAAGGGATGATTGTTAATGTTGGGCTGGAGGTTGTAGTGGAAAGCTAGAAGGGATAGTAGAACCTACTGGAGTGAGCTGTCCTCTTCTCAGGAGGCCTAGGGGTTGGCTGTCAAGAGGCAATTGCCTCCCGGGAAAGTAAAAAATATTCATTAATTTTTGGAATGGCACAGATAGTGGTAATCTCTACCAGATTCCGTTCAAGTTAGGATAGTGTAAGGGTATATGTTTTGGCAGGGTACAGGGAAGTTATCAGGATCATGGGTCAGGCAGTGGCTCAGGGAACATTAGAATCCTTAATATCATTGGAAGAGAAGCAATAAATGTCTGAGTTCAGCTTATCAGTGCCTTAGGAGTGGGAGCCTTTGGGTGTTACTGGGGCAGAGGTATTAGTATCCAGAGTGATGTCATCTCTGGTGCAGGGGGCGAAGTCATCTCCAACAGCCCATGTCTCAGGCTGGGGTGATGTGTGGAATGTGGGACTGGGAATCCTTTTCAAGTAAATACCCACTGGGTTAATGTGGGTCTTGTTTGAGTAGCAATATGGTACTATAACGTGGCTGATCCATTTGTGTAATTTTAAGGCATTGGCTCGACCTGTAAATATCTTATAAATCAAGACTGATTTGTGGCTGCATAGCTAGCAAAGACGATGTCGGCATCCATGATTGTCAGGATTGCCAGAACCAACGGGCACCACTAAAGCCCTCATTAAGGATGGACGAATCTAAAAGTTCGCAACAGTACAGGTTTTATTTAGATGAATGATGAGAGGCTTTTTGTTGCAATTAGGCTTAAATCATATGGCCTGATTAGTGTGTATGTAAATAGAATATAAAGTGGTTTGTCAATTAAAATATCTGTTCTTGAGTTTGGAGCTCCAGCATTAGTCTGTAGTCGATTACTGTAGCACTTTTTCCTCAGTTGTTAATTTGGTTGGTGATGGGCAAGCTGAGGATGTCTTTGGGTTATAGGGCTTGTAAAAGCCAAGCCCAATGCCATGCAGGCCTCAGTATTTGCCATGTTTGTTTGAAGCAATAGCGTATTTGGAGGATTTGGTCTCCTGGAGTACAGGACAATGAAAACACCCAGACCAATCATAATAAGACCAACAGTCAACATTTGACTGCATTTGATAGGATTGTTCTTGTTGTTCTTTTAAGTTTAAAAGTTTCCTGTCTCTGTTTTTACCTGTTCAGTGGTTAGCAGATAACCTCTTAGTGGCCTTAAGCTTTCGTTTCTATGGCTCTGTCCCTAGAGGGCAGCCTCACTTTCTAGGATTCAGACCCCACTTCCAGGAGAGTGCCAGTGGCCTCATTTGTATTTTTGAGGCTCTGGATTTTGAGCACAAGGCCCCTGGCATGCTGGTAAGTGGCAAAGCTTAATAAGACCCCTCATGCATTATCCAGATATTTTATTTTATTTTTTAAAGATTTTATTTATTTATTTGGCAGACAGAGATCACAAGTAGGCAGAGAGGCAGGCAGAGAGGGAGAGAGGAGGAAGCAGGCTCTTGGCTGACCAGAGAGCCCAATGTGGGCCTCAACCCCAGGTCCCTGAGCCATGACCTGAGCGGAAGGCAGAGGCTTTAACCCACTGAGCCACCCAAGCACACCAATCCAGATATTTTATATTCCTGAATCAACTGAATGACTTCCTCACTCCCCCTTTCCTTTTTCATTAGCATTGTGGTACTCATCTCTAAGAAAGTTATAAGGGATCTTATACCCCACTGGGTCAGGGGACAAATTTGGAAAGCAGCAGGACAAGCAGTAGAACAGGAGTTTATGTCCAGAGCAACACCTTTTGTGAGGCGCTATTCCCTGAGGTGAATGCTCTCACACTGAGATGTATGGCTCCCAACATACAAGTACCTCCAAAGAGCATTCTCCCTCTACAGAAAGGGGCAGGCTGAAATATATGGGAAAATAACAACTGTTTACTTCATCACTTGCCAGTGTTTCCTGGTCAACTGATGAAGATGGTCCCAAGGCACCTGGAGGGAAGTCAAATCTCAATCTCTTCGGAAGATCCTATCGTTAGCTAAACTAATTGCTAAGCAACATGAAGAGGTGCCCCCCCAAGAGTGTAATCTAGAATCTAGGCAATTAATTCAACCTAGAATGGGACTCAGGGAGCTTTCCAGTTCTGAATTTAGGATGGGCATTCATAGCAACACCTGGCAAATGCAACTAACAGTCACTGTAGCCCCAGCCCCAGTGTATGCCAGCAAGCAGCAGTAGCTTTCCAGGTTGGTGCCGATGTCTGGTGGAACCAGTAAGCCAAGAACAGTCTAGACGCATATTATTCTAGTATGAGGCCAAACCTCAGAGTACTGCAAGTTTAATAGTTTCCAAAAATTGCCCTCAGGATTGATTAATTCACTAACAGAACTCATAGAATTCATTAAAAGCTACTACACTCACATTCCTGTTTATTACAGGGAAAAGGATACAAATTACAACCAGCCAAAGGAAGAGACACATAGAGTGGGGTCTAAGAGGATCCCCAGTATGAAGCTTCCATTGTCTGAAGGACAAGTTACCTTCCCAGTATGGGTATGTGGCCGTACAGACAGAGGATTACCAGGGAAGCTCACTTGAGCTTTAACGTTCAGAGTTCCCTTTTTTTTTTTTTCACATTCTCGCCAGCATTGGTTACTTCTTACCTTTTCGATGATAGCCATTTGAACCAATGTGAGATTATATCTCATTGTAGTTTTGATTTGCATTTCTTTTAACTAATTGACTAATTGCCCACGTGGTTGAACTCAATCTCTAGTCATCCCCTCTCTGCCTTTAGCCACCTCATTGGAATAAATCATTAGGTATAGTCCAAAGGGTCTATTATGAATAACAAAGCCTGTCTTAACACTTGGGAAACTCCAAGGTTTTAAGAGGTACCTCTTAGCAATCACCAGAAAAGGGCTCTTTTTAAGTGAGGCCAAATTCTTTACTACATACAGATGAACTTAGGTTCACTCTTCAAGCTTTCCTTGTAAAATGAGGATAAAAACAGTGTCTACCCCATAGGGTTGCTGTGGTGATGGAATGAAGCAATAAATATTCCTCACACATATTAATTGCACAATAAATGGTGAGCTGTTACTATTATTCCCCTCTCTGCCCTTTCAGAATTATCATTAATCTATTTACCTTGTTTTCAGGTAATGGTGAGAAAAGAGTCAATTTGGTCACTTCATTTACACTAGTATTGGGAATAAACCAGAAGCTAAGGAGTGAGGGAAACTAATTTCAATCCCAAATATGATTACCTTTGCATGTCTAGATAGTTTGAGGATCTCTTCAAGTTCTTAGTCCGTGGTTCTGGTGTAGAGAAAGAATTGACTCTTAAGAGAAATTCAAGCACCTCTATTTGCTAACCCTGTAAGTTTAGACAAAGTATTTGTTATCTCTTCAGTTTGCTCATGCAAAAATGGGGAAAAATAATAGCTACCTCAAAATATAGATGACATACTGAAAACTACTAAGCACTGCGAATTGCATAGACTAGATGTCCAATAAAAATAAATTTAAAAATTCCTCCAACAATTAAATTTATTCCTTAGTACCAGGCACTAGGAGTTGGGAATGGTACAAAAGTGAGTGAGGTTTGATCCCTGTCTCGAAAATGGCCATTGTTCAGTTATAGAGATAGCATAAGAGGAGTATTATATAGTTGACAGATCCAATTTTTTGGATCTTTTTTCTCTTTGTTTTTTCAAACATAAATGACAGATAACCCCTGAACATCTAGCTTTTTCTCCTCTAATCAATGCTTGCATCTCAATAGATCTTTATCATTTAATTCAAATAAATAATCCTTTAATAACAAAATTTCAGGAAGTAGGGCATGTAGGGAGATATTTCTTTGACAAGGAATCTTTGATGGCTCCTTGTCAACAAATAGACTCAAGCAACAATAAATAATTTGTTATCAATCTTCTTTTTCATTAACAGGACTGCTAGACAAATTGGGAGTTAAAAAGTACCAGTTTAATTGAATGTTAATGTTTATCTTTATGACTGTCATTGTAAATAAATCATTAAAAACTGAAGGCAACATGAATTAGAAAAGATTATACCCTAGAACTGCTTCTA
The DNA here is from genome assembly GCA_003697995.1 of Taxidea taxus jeffersonii. Taxonomy (NCBI): domain Eukaryota; kingdom Metazoa; phylum Chordata; class Mammalia; order Carnivora; family Mustelidae; genus Taxidea; species Taxidea taxus. Next base: position 32,712 of record RCUC01169422.1, on the reverse strand, counting down.
ATTTCCAATCTGATCTTAGTAGTGAGTCTCACCCATATTTTTTCTCAATTTTCTTTCCTACAAAAGAAGACAATGATATTGATGATATCTAAGGTCTCCATCAGTGCTAATTTTGTGTTATTTTGAATATTAATATAATGGAACATTAACAAAACATGTATAAAATATGGGTTCTAAGACGATAAAACATGCATTATACATTATATATAACTATAATTTTCACTAGTACTTGCATATTGATTGGATTTCTTAGCTATAAAATATTTTTGGTAAGTTTACTTATTTATATATTGCTCATCTGTTAGAAACATGGATTTTTTAATGTGACCAAAAATATTGCCCGTTCAACAGAGACATGAAAGTAAAAATTTTAAGGTTTTGTCTTCATTTCTCTCACTGGTAATTACCCCAGAACTGCAAAATATGCCAAAATTAACAACACTAATATACTTTTGCCTAAAATAAATTATTTAAAATAGCTCCTCATAGTTTTCCTTGACTTTACTTATTTAAACCCTATGCATTTTTCAAAAAAAAATATAAAGCAGATGATGGGGAAAAAAAAGAATGCAGTAAGATAACTTGAAATTAGAATGGGAAATGACAGCTCTGTTGATGCTATTGTAGAAGCCCTCCCTGTCTTACATGACCATCCATTTGTCATTGCCAAATCTGGCAGAAGTAATACAAATAATATCCAACATCAACTGGGCATGTGTATGCACATGTATGCTAGACACTTGGCTAAGCATTTGACACACATCACCTTATTTACTACTCATTGTAATTGTGGGAGTTAGATAATATTATTACCCTCATTTTTCTGATGAGAAATTGAATTAAAGAGCTTATGTATTTTGCCTAAGGTCTAGAAGCTTTAAGAGGTATAATTTAAGCTCAGATTTATCTAATGCCAAAGTTTATGTCCTTACCCTCCGTATATAATGCTTCTCCTCAAAAGTGATTTCTTATAGACAGTGACAAATTTATTGTATACTTCTGTGTGCCTAGCACTGCTTTAAGCATGTAGCAGGAAGAGAAAGTCTAACACAGGGTACACAGCCTCGAAGATTTTATGATCTAGTTAGAAAGAGAGAACTGGCATGTATGACATATTGGATGAAAATTTATGCTATTCTGTGTAGTAATTTCTATTAAAAAAAATTGAGCCTCCCATCAGCCAAAATTAGTATTTAGCAAGGCAGCCTGTAATCACCTCAGGCATGATCATATCCCTGGCAGAATTCACATTTCATTGATGCATCAAGGGCATTTCTTTTCCTTTTCCCTGTCACATTTACACTTTTCTTCTCGTATCTTGTAAAATAGAAAAACAGCATTCTGCAGAAAGAGATGGAATCCCCAATCTAACAGCTGCATCGTCATTCAAAAAATAATATGTCTGTACATTATTTGGCAATTATTCACAGTTACAGAAAATATGCAGTATTTGTACTCAGTTTGGAAGATTAAAACTAAAAAAATAGAAAACTTGCAAAATTCTCCAGCTAAGAAGTGGCAGAAGCAGAATAGTAAGCTGTGTCTTCTGATGGTATGCCGGGAGGTATTACTCCACGCTAAGCCACCTTTGGGCAAATTTATTGCAATATTGCTTGATCATAAAAATGGACGAATCCATCTCATAGTATATTTACAAGACTTTGCTTCACAGAGTACACACTATTATAACAAATCTTTCTTCTCTAAACTTCCATCTGCTCCCTGAACAAATAGTGAGCACCCAGGCAGTCTGTGTCCACATGGAAGGTGACTCATGCCTTTCATGTGGAATGGTTTCTCTAAGGCCTTCATTGCCAGCTGCTTTGATAATTAACTGCTGTGGGAGTCCAGAAAATCTGGATCCCAGCTCTTGGAGCAAGTTGCAGCCTGCACAGCAAGGATCTAGAGGCTTGCAAATTGTGCACGGGCGGAATCCTCCTTTGCACTGAGGCATCAGTCTGTGTCTGAGCGGAAGGGTATTTATCCAGAATTGATCATCCAAGTCCCACCAATTTTCTGCAGCTGAAATGTTTATGCTTTTACTCTGGTGAATTGTGGGAGCATACTTCATCAGCATCAAAACCTCTGTAGCCGTAGTACAGGTATCCATGAAAAGACTTTCAATAAATTTCTCTTTCAGAAAAAAAAAAATTCTTGTCTTCCTTTTAAACAGAACCAGATAAAAGTTGACATTGCCTTCATTTGACAGAGTCACAAAGTAAATTCTTCCCCACAACAGTCTTTCACAAGTCCTAATCTTTTCTTTCCTTTTATGAACTTAATCAGGATCATCCACTGACAAGGGATATCCTTGCTCTACCAGAAGTACAAATTTGGTGGCTTTTTTTTTTTTTTAACATATTTTCAAAGCAGAACACACACATATTCTTTAGAATTAGATAGAAGTCCGGTAAATCCCTGTTTTGGTACAGTCAGCAGTTGCTCAATTTCTTTAAGGCTGCTTCTTCATCTGAAGACTGGAGATAAACTACGTACCCTGTGGCATTATATGATGATTAAATGAGATAATGTACATTATTCACTGAGCACCCTGCTTAACAAAGAACAGAACAGCTTAAAAAAGCATACGATAGCTCTTACTATTTTTCCTCTCTGTGTGACCCTGAGGGAGTTCTTTAACATTGCCGACTTTGTAACTTTTTCAACTGTATTGTACAAATTAAGAGGTATGCAAGAAGTCATTTTTTTCTGTAGTACGTTAATATGAGTACATGTAATAAACAAATGTTATTCTTTCTTTATTGCTTCCTTACACAAATACTGCCAATATTTTTTCCCCTCCCAGAATGAAATCCTGGACAAACTGCCTAGACTTCCAGGTGTTAAGAAAGATCCTCCTTAAAGGTTCGATCTCTCAACCAGTTGAAAGCCCTCTCTGCTGTCCTAATTCCTGCCAGTCTCAGACTGCCTTACATGAGCGGGGTATTTGGCAAAAATCAAGAAAGAAAGCAATTTCTATTTGGGGACTAGGATTAAGGCTCAACAGTTAGGTTTCAAGAATTAGAAGGGGTTCTATAATATCTTCATAATCTATGAAAGTTCTCACCAAGCCACTTCCTCCCCCTTAGACCTATACTTCAAGTGAAAATAGTACACATGCTATGAAAAACAGCTTAAGGAAAATCTCTGGGGACCCATTCCAGACTGTTGTGCATCAGCTTCTACAATATAGAAATTCTGGATGTGTCGCTGGGATCAAACTAATTTTACTTAAGACTTATATTATTTCCTATGGTAGCTATAAGCAAATTACCACAAACTTGGTGGCTTAAAACAACACATGTTTATTCTCTTATAATTGGGGAAGGCAGACATTCCAAGTTTTGTGTGTGTGTGTGGTTTTGTTGTTGTTGTTGCAGCTAAAACCAATATGTTGGAGGTGCCTTGCTTTCTCTGGAGGCTTTAGGGAAGAATCCACTCCTTGCCTCTTCCAGTTTCTGGAAGCTGCTGACATTCTTGGGCTTGTGGCTGTGTTACTCTTAGCTTTGCCTTGGTGATTGTCTTCTCTTCTGTACAAACTCTCTCTCTGCCTCCCTCTTATAAGGATACTTGTGATCACATTTTGGGTCTGCCCAGATTATCCAGGGTAACCTCCCCATCTCAAGATCTGTAAATCATATCTGCAATGACCCATTTTCCATATAACATTGACAGGTTCCAGGGATTAGGACTTAGATATCTTTGGGGACCATTTTTCATCCTGCCATGAACATCAAAGATAAGGTGAATATAGCTTATATCTAACTTCTAAACTCCTACTTCTGTTCTGAAGTTTTCTCCAAAATTAAATGTTACTTATGCTTCCGGGTCCAATACAGAATCAATTGGTTATGAAAACACCCTTGGTCATCCTGGTCCATACGGATCATGCCCTCCGGCATGATTCAGACCTCAGTTAACATTCCAAACATTCACTATCTTTTCATTTTTAAGCAATTTACTGTATTTCCTCACCTGTAAAATAGGACAGTTTCACCATCCTCTCTGGACTGTTTAAAGGATTAAAGGAGAAAACATAGATGGAGCCAAGAATTAAAACTAGAACATGATAAACACTCAGTATAGTTTAATCTTTTCCCTTCTATTGATCCAGTACTGCCTCCCATTTCATAACTGTATGAGAATCAGTCTTTTTCTAGAAAGGAATTAATTTTAATGCTATACTTTTTTTTTTTTTTTTAATTTGTCAGAGAGAGAGAGCGAGCACAGGCAGACAGAGTGGCAGGCAGAGGCAGAGGGAGAAGCAGACTCCCTGGCGAGCAAGGAGCCCAATGTGGGACTTGATCCCAGGATGCTGGGATCATGACCTGAGCCGAAGGCAGCTGCTTAACCAACTGAGCCACCCAGGCGTCCCCCTAATGCTATACTTTTTAATATGTACTTCTTTATTTTCCATTATGATGGCATACTGTTGGTATTAAAGATGTTGAGAACAGGGGCGCCTGGGTGGCTCAGTCATTGAGCATCTGCCTTTGGCTCAGGTCACGATCCCAGGGTCCTGGGATCGAGTCCCACATCGGGCTCCCTGCTCAGTAAGAAGTCTGCTTCTCTCTCTCCCACTCTTCCTGCTTGTGTTCCCTCTCTCACTATCTCTCTCTGTCCAATAAATAAATAGAATTTAAAAAAAAATGTTGAGAATCACCTGATAAATATCAAAACATTACCTCCCCATAGAAGGCTAATTCACAGTTTGTAAATAATGACCTAAATGGGAAATGCCACCTCAGTTACAACACTTTCTTACCTGCTTTTTATTTTTTAGCATAGGCTCATTAAGAAAAAAAAATCGAAGTTTTAAAATCTCAAATTGGATAGGATATTACTTGGTTTAATCAAGTACATCTCTGCACATCTTGATTGATTTATTTCATTTTGAAATATTACTTTAAAATCATGAAAATACAATAATTCTCATTGCAGTTTCTTTGATATTTTATCAAATCCAATATCCGTCATCAGTCTGTGCAATATTTGATTTTTTTATCATGATTTAGTTTTTTTTTAAGGACACATTTATTCTATCATCACATCACATTGTCAGAGTGTCATAAGAAATATTGTTGAGAACGGGCTGACCAAGTATTTCCTCTAGGATATTTACTTATTCCATAGCAAGCTCTAGGCTTTAACATAAAATAGAGTTAATAATGGTTTTGAGGCAATTTGTCTATTAAAATATAGCATAATTTAGATAAACATGCATGTGTCTTAGATGTATTGTTCAGAATTTTTAAAAAAACTGAATGCCCGTGGGTAGCCATCACCTAAGCCAAAAAATAGGACATTGCCAGCAAATCAAAATCCGCCCGTATGTCACCTCCAGATACTGTTCTGTTCCCCAAGGATGACACCTACTGACTTCTAAAGCCATAGCTTGGTTTTGTCTGTCTTCAGACTTTACTGAAATGAAATTGTATTTACTTTGTTGTTTGTGCGTTTGATGTCTAACTGTTTTTGGCTCTAGCTGTAATTTTTATTGATAAAGAGAGTTTTACGGGGATGGTGAACGTTCTAGAACAGGACTTTGCACATGCGTGTGTTACATTTCTGTTGGATACATCTCTCAATGCTGAATTGCTGCGTCATACGACATGCCTATATTCGGCTTTAGGGGACACTGGCAAACACCTTTCCTAGGAAGCAGTACAACTTCATATGTCACGCCGGGAATGCATAGCACTGGAAGCTGCGACAGACAACACCCGCTATTGCTCATCTGCCTCTTCATCTTAGCAATTCTGGCGAGGTAGTCGAGATAGCACGCCGTGGTTTTAATTTGCATTTCATCAGTAAATACCAAATACGAGTCCCTTTTCCTACATTTTTAGCCAATTGGATATACTTTTATGTGAGTTGCTTGAGTGTTTTGCTTATTTTCCATTAGGCTTCCTGTTTTCCTTAGTGGCATGTGGTATTGTTGATAGAGTCTAGTATGATTTTTTGTAGGGCAAATGGTTTATCAGTTTTTGTTTTGTTTTGTTTTGTTGTAGTTTAAGGATATTTGTGTCCTGTTTAGGAAAACTTGGGCTACTCTACACTCATGAAGATGGCCACCTCTGTTTTCATCTAAGGTTATTGGTTTATTTGGGGAGGGGTGTGCCTGGGTGGTCAGTCAGTTAAGCATCTACTTCAGCTCAGGTCATGATCCCACGGTCCTGGGATCAAGGCCAAAGTTGGGCTCCTTAACTTAGCAAGGAGCCTGCTTCTCCCTCTCCCTCTGCCTGCTGTTTCCCCTGCTTGTGCTCTCTGTCAAATAAATAAAATCTAAAAGCAAAAAGTTATTAGTTTACCTTTTTAGCCTAAATCACAGATTGACTTTTGTGACTTTGACAAGTAAAGTTTAAGATTCCTTTTCCCCCCCCGAATGAATAATCTACTGATATAGCATCACTTATTGGCAAAACTATACCTTTCGCACTGCGTAGTAGTGTTCCTTTTGTGATAAATTAGGTTGGCATATATGTGTGTGTGTGTGTGTGTGTGTGTGTGTGTGTGTGTGTGATATATATATATGCATATATATAAGTGCTTTTTAAAAACTATTTTAGTGATTATCACATCTATACAAAATACAAAGAAAATTAGAGAAACTAGTACGGTATGGGGTGTCTGGGTGGCTCGGTGGGTTAAAGCCTCTGCCTTCGGCTCAGGTCATGATCTCAGGGTCCTGGGATCGAGCCCCACATTGGGCTCTCTGCTCAGCAGGGAGCTTGCTTCCCCCCCCACTCTCTGCCTGCCTCTATGCCTACTTGTGATCTCTGTCTGTCAAATAAATAAATAAAATCTTTTTAAAAATTAAAAAAAAAGAAACTAGTACGATAAATCTGTATTACCCATCACCCAGCTTCAAAAATTACCAACTCATGACCAATCACTTTTCATAATACACTAGCACATACTTCCTCCCACAAGTCCCAGATAGTATATCATTTTATCAATCAGTATTTCAGCATACTTTCTAAAACATAAGGTCTCTTTTTGTAATATACTATAATAGTATTATATTATTATCACATCTACAAATAACAACTTCTTAATATTTATCAAATGTCCATTCAGTGTTCAATTTCTCTGATTGTCTCATAAATGTTTAAGGAGGCTTTTGTTCAAATTAGAATTTAAACAAAATTTATACATTGCGTCTGGTTGATATGTCTCCTCAGTCACTTCTTTTTTTTTTTTTTTTTTTAAGATTATTTATGTATTTATTTGTCAGGGAGAGAGAGAGAGGGAGAGAGAGCGAGCAAGCATAGGCAGAGGCAGAGGGAGATGCAGGCTCCCTGCCAAGCAAGGAGCCCGATGTGGGACTCGATCCCAGGACGCTGGGATCATGACCTGAGCCGAAGGCAGCTGCTTAACCAACTGAGCCACCCAGGCGTCCCTCCTCAGTCACTTCTAAGGCTTTCCCTCCGTCTCCTTTGTATGTGTTTTCCTTATGAGGTATTTGTGGAAGAAAATGGTTCATTTGTTCTGTAGATTTTAGATTTTGTTACTTTAAGCAATGGTTATTTACTGTTTGAAACAAAAGCCTGGTGTTGGGTATTAAGGAGGGCCCGTATTGCATGGAGCACTGGGTGTTATTCTTAAACAGTGAACCTTGGAACACTGCATCAAAAACTAATGATGTACTGTATGGTGACTAACATAACATAATAAAAAAAAAATTCTGATTTTCAAGTAGTGAAACAAAGCAAGTTGCCTTTATATCACCCAAGTTAAGAGTAATTTGAAATTTGTGCTAAGAGTACCTGATACTAATACCTAATGTATCTATTTTTATAAACAATTTTTCTAAATAAATATCCATAATGGATTACTGTATACCAAGATTTTCCACCATGGCACTATTGGCACTTTAGCAATGCCAACAAGGGACCAAACTTCTTTTTTATTTGGGAGGCTGGACATTTTAAGCTGACTGATTCTTTGTTGGGGGGCTGCTGTTCTCTGCTGTGTGGGAAGATTAACTATATCCCTGGCCTCCTTACACTAGATGCCAGTAGCAGCCTCCCCAGTTGTGAATGAACATACGAAACATTTACTGTCATTCATCTGCTGCCCTTGCTTGCTATTATCTTTTTGTTCCTGCCCCTCTTCATTTTCTCTTACCTTGATTTGTTTTAAGCTCCTTGAGAATAGGGCCAATGTCTTCAGTTATGGATTAAGGTTAGTGATAATTAATCTGCCTTTATAGGGTCATTATGAGGACCAAATGAAATAATCTTTTTCTTTTTTAAAGATTTTATTTATTTATTTGTCAGAGAGAGAGAGAGAGCGGGAGCGAGCACAGACAGACAGAGCGGCAGGCAGAGGCAGAGGGAGAAGCAGGCTCCCTGCGGAGCAAGGAGCCCGATGTGGGACTCGATCCCAGGATGCTGGGATCATGACCAGAGCCGAAGGCAGCCGCTTAACCAACTGAGCCACCCAGGCGTCCCCCAGATGAAATAATCTTAAAAAATCCTTTTGATGACTTTGGAAATCCTGGTGGAAATGTTAGATATTTTTAGGTCTTTTGTTTATTGGTATTGCCACAACACATCCAGTAATGTCTTGTTCAGTATATTACTTTTGACTCATTTCAAACCTAGCATTTTGTGTAGCCTTCAGTATTTTCCCATGAATTCCTCCTTCCCTCCTCATTCAAAATAACCAACTTTTCCTCTTGACTTAATTCCCACAGTTTCAGGTTACGGCCTTCCCCACATTACCCCTCAGCTTCATACCCACACTGCTCTTTCCATATTTCCCACATTCAGCCTCCCTAGGCCGACTCCATTTACCTCCACTCATACCCCCCTCGCTGAACACACTCCCACTTCATCTCTCTTAATTTATATCTTCCCCTTTCTTGCTATTCTAATAAAATTTTATCTGATAATCTCTGAAAGTCTCTCAATATTTTTCTTTCTGCATCTTTTAAGCTTCTGCAATCATTTCCCACCGTATCATTTTTTGAGAAAAATTGTGTTGAGTAAGCACAACAAATAACTTTTAAAAATTTTGTTTAAAGCATAGGTTCTTCCCCAGAGGAGAGATAGTTGACCAAATCATTTCTGTGCCAAAATGTCAGGTTATAATGGTGCCGCTACTTCGAGACTCCCTGAGGAAGCAAAGTCCTTGGTTTGAGTTTGGCAAATGATACCAAAGACGTGATGCCTCCATTCTGTCTTTGACAGGACTTCTCCTTAGCTGGAGAAGAAGTATAAAGTTGGGTTGTAGGCCCAGAAAAGATCATATTTCTTCCCTGATATGAAGAGTATGACTTAAGATGGGTGCATAGAATCTGTGAAGTTGAGTGCCTAGAGTTTTGTCTCTCTGTGTATGCTACTTGGTGGGTGTTACTTTTAAGAAATCGTGACTCTTTTTTTTTTTTTTTAATTATTTATTTGACAGATCATGAGTAGACAGAGAGGCAGGCAGAGAGAGAAAGACAGAGAGAGAGGAGGAAGCAGGCTCCCCGCTGAGCAGAGAGCCCGATGTGGGGCTCGATCCCAGGACCCTGAGATCATGACCTGAGCCGAAAGCAGAGGCTTTAACCCACTGAGCCACCCAGGCGCCCCAAGAAATCGTGACTCTTATATAGTCTTCTGGTTGGACTGAAATTTCCAAGAGTGGTTGGACTGTCTTTTGCAACTACTGTCAGTCTACCCCGTCACTGATCTTCTGACTGAGCATAGCACTGGCTGCGTGCCCACAGTTCTGAAAGCCGTGGATGGCAGCACACATCTTTCCCGTGTTTTTAGAAAGAGCAAAGCCCAAGCCTCTTTCCTTGCTCCCAAAATAGTCAGGTTGCTGTCCTGAGTAATTTAATTTAATTAAAATAAAGAAAAGTACTACGTGGAGTTCTCTTTTATGCTGGGACATTTTCAGTGGAGAGACCTCAATGCATTGAGAGATTGATGATAGTTTGGTTGTCACCCGAAGAGAAAATGTCCCAACTTTATGTCTTGCTATTCCTTCCCCTTCTCTTGTCACTCCTACCTATTGTTCTTCTACTCAATTTCTCCTTCCCCTTCCTTTCCTCCTTTTCCTTTTAATCAGAGATCCTATCTAGATGACAACTGAGCTGCTCCTGGTCAGGTTTTTTTCTGTGCTGCCCACTACAGTGTGGGAGACGGTGCTGAGACAACATACTTGAGCCTGTTGGAAGGGACTGTAAATGCCCTGAAGTCTTTGAATTTTTTCAGTCATTTTATAATAAACAGGAGACAGCCTTTTATCTATGGATTTATGAGCCGGGTAGTCACTTCAAAAGGAGGTGCAGCTTATTTTCATCCATTTGTTCTCTGTGCAGTTAACAGTGCTGGGGCGCGCGGCCCCACTGCTGCGTCACCTGATGCGGAGGCCCCCAGCAGCCTGACTGTGCTCAGGACATTCCTTGGCTCTCTTATTCTCACCATGAACAAATTTACATTGTTAATCTGAGAAATATGCATCCTATTTAAGGGCAGGATAAAACTTTCTGTCTAGTCAGGTTACAAAAAGAGCAAATCCACACTAGCCCTACTGCCCTTGAGGGAGCCAATGCAAGACACGGTTATTTTTTCTTTTTCTCTATCATTGTCAGTTGTGAAAAGTCAGTCTATCCAGTGAAATGTCCCCAGGAAGATCCTTCCCACGCTGTGCATAGTTTCCCCTGGACTTCTCTACCTTCTTTCACCCCTCTTTGTTCCCACTTCTCACCTTCTTCTTGGCATCAAGGTTTTGTAGCCCATCTCTCTCTGATTTAGTGATGAGATCAGTTGCTGACAGGGGGTCCTCAGCCGCCATCACAGATTTGTTACTCCTCCCCGTATTAACTTGAAAAAACACTGATGAACCTCCTCACAAATCTGTAGCTGTCTATCAGGTACTCACAATAAAAACATAACTTAAATATTTCATAAGATGCTGGAAGGTCATTTTATATGCTTTCACCAGCTTATTGAGAGACAGAAGTTATCAGAGGAGGAAATTCTCAGTCTTGCCCAAGATTTCGCTGTAGATAATAAATCTTTTCTTGAGTCAGAATAAAGCACTCTGTCCTTCATGACAAACTCTAAATTGAAATTCCAAATCCATTTTGGGTGTCGTTTGACCTTCCTTGTTAATGACGTGACAGGTATCTATTGAGTGAAATGGATAGCCTGAAAAATTCCGGATCAACATCAGGCAAACGAAAAGGAGGAACAGGCTTTTTGTAAGGGCTTGAGGGAGAGACTGTCACTGTCCAGCCCTTCCCTCCTGTCCCCAGCAGGTCTAATCACATAGTCTAAATACATGACTACGCAATCTAAATGCGTGACCCGGTAGAAGCACATCCGTGTGAGAGCCTGTGGTCATGGGGACAGACAATCCTTCCTGTTGCGTCAGCTGCCTCCCCCGTGTCCCAGGAAAAGCCCCAACTTTCTTGTACAACGATGTGCCATCCTCCTGCTGGACGGAAGCTGCTGGACCACTGGAAATCGCTTTTCCTAGATGTCAAAGGATCCCGAGGGTAGAAAAGGTGGACTGTCCACGCTTTTGTGCATATAATTAGCATTCCCTAAGCACGAAACTTTGAAAATTTGGCAGAGCCGAAAAATGTCCTAAGTTGCTTTTCAATGGTACTTCTTTTTTCTATGTCTAAAGCAAAAGGAAAGTAGCTAGAAATAAAATATTGCATTAATATATAACAAAAATATGTAAGCCTTAGTAAATTAATATAGTCTACTCACATAGATATTATTTCTTAAGTGAAATGAGTGTTAGGCAAAATGTGTGCCGAGTAATCTTCAGAATATTTGTACTTATATTGTTTTCACATAGCTACTAAACCAAAAGGACTTAAAATGAATTTGTTTAGTCCAGTGTAAGATAAAATACTCAGAGATAGTGTTTGAAGCAATGTCAAGGTCAGATGGCATAGTCCAGATGCATGCCATCACTTACAAAACCAAAGCCAAAATTATCTTGAAAATTACAAATTTGGTGGGTTATTTTTAGTGTCAGCCAAGAGGAAAACCCAGGGTTTGTACCATAACAGCAGTGCTTAGTTTTCATGAGTCTGGAATGTAGTCATCAACCCAGCTGAAAATAGGCAACAGCATCAGTGTGTACTAGAACAGAGACTGCATTGCAGTCAGTGTGTGGGGACAAAAGACTAATTCTTAGCATTGTTGGAAAGAGTGACTGCCACATCACAAACTGCTTCTGTTCAAACTTCTCAGAAGCTTCATGCAAACTAAAATAAATAAAACAACCATCCAGCAAAAACTTTACACAATACCACTTCATTTTCAGTGGCATCCCATCATCCAACCAGTATAAATAGGTTTCATACTTCACAAGCATCTATATTTTTAGATTCAATCTATGAAACCAAGTATTCTTGAACTAATAGGATGAGATGGTGCCTCTTTAGAGGAAAAAAAAAAATACTTGAGCTTTTATTCTTACTTGAAAGGAGCTTTGGAAACTATGGCACTAAACATGGGAACACAGCACACTGGTTGCTTCTTTCTTTCTTTTTCTTTTTAAGATTTTATTTATTTATTTGTCAGAGATAGAGAGAGAGGGTGCACAAGCAGGCAGAGGCAGAAAGAGAGAAAGCAGGCTCCCTGTTGAGCAGAGAGCCCGATGCCGGACTTGATCCCAGGGTCCTAGGGTCATGACCTGAGCCGAAGGCAGCGGCTTAACCAACTGAGCCACCCAGGCATCCTGGTTTGCTTCTTTCTTACAAAAGTAAAAGCAAGGGAAACTGCACAACAGTGTGGCCGATACAAATTTTAATCTACGATAGAACTAAGATGTGGTTACGTTTTCTCCCCACACAGCTGAAATCAGTGACTTAGCTAGGAATACTGCTGAGGCAGGAGGAGGTAAGCTGGAGGTAGCAATTTAACAAAATCAGGATTATGAAGGCCCTACAGGTCAGGTATGAGCAGTGGAGACTGAAGTTTCCTTGGACCGTGATACCATATATACACTAGACATGGCCTCACTCCCTCCCTTCCCCTGGGAAGTAGGGAGGTCAGCACCACCCAGCTGTACCAAAGGCCTTTTGAAACAGATGGAGCCAATGCTGTGGCCACTGACCAGCCCTAGGTATGACCAAGCCTATTTTAAATACGCTGGTCTCCTGGAATTCCTAGTTGTTGGAGGTAAAATAAATAAAGCCACAGGCATATAAAGAAATACGAGAAATATAAAACAGAAACCCCGAATACAACCTGGCTGATTTGATTCCATTTTGGATCAATGAGAAATGTCAATTTAAATTACACATTATAAAAAAAGAATAATCTAATTAATAAAAAAAATGAAAGAAAGTAGGAAAGGAGATACTGAGAAAATATTGCTTGGCTTGCAAGACACATACCCAGTTTTCTACTTAGTGCTTTTCTTAATGTATTATCTCTCTTAACTTCTTGGTCTTGTAATTTAGACATTATATGTTTAGGGCTTTTTAGTAATAGAAAAAAAAACTCAGAAAGTTTAAATAACTTGCCCAAAGTCACAGATATATGGATAAACATGAGAAATATAAAACAGGATCTTTGAGTGTAAGAAATGAAAGGTGAAAGTTGTGTTTGATTATAGAAAAGGGAATAATATCAAAATTATTATGAAGAATATCAAAGGTATCTTCAAAACATTGAGTGAGAAAAGAGTGATGATGAGAATTTACAAGTGTTTGAATTTGAAATTGGAAATAGTTGGCAGAATGTTGAAGGGAAAAGAATTCAAGCTATGGCATCCTAAACCAAGGCCCTTTGAAAAACTTTAACTGCTCGTGTTCCCTCCCCTGGAACGTAGATGCTACATATGTGTCCTTGAAAATGTGAGGTAAACTCCCAAACTGGTGGGTATCTCACAGTAAAAATTCTCCAGTGCTTTTATTGGAGACTTTGTCTAAAATCTTACACATTTAGCAAAATTGCTGTTATCTGTTAATACTTGTTTGTAAATCAAAGTTGGAACATGCAGTCTTGAGTTTTGTTGAGTTAACTGTGGTGAAACTGGGACCCTAATTACTTGTAAACATTTTAAAAATAGTTTGGGAATGGATTTGAAATTGTTAGGTATGCCTTGCTGAGTCCTTTCTGGTTATTTCTCCTACTAATTTGGTGATTCTAATTGGCATGGGCTTCTATTATAGAAATGTGGCCGGTGAAAAGGGTCATGAGTTTTGTCCACATTTTGTCTCTGAGAGGGTAGGCATCGTGAATCTCAGTAGATTATAAAGAGCAGTTTTTTGTCATGTGGCTGTTCCTTAGCCATAGTAAACCTATTTCTCATGACTGGTCTACACAATATGGATAAATTTTGTTTTTAAAGAAGAAAATGCTCAAGTCCTGAATCAATTTTACTTTTTCAAAGGTTTTAGGGAGGTTGGTGAAAAAATATGATAAGAATTTGGCAGCCAGAATCTTTCTCTGGAGTCTGTACACTCACTTTACTGTTACCAAAGTTTCCCCTAGTTCCTGGCTATTTTTTTTTTTATTTGTACGTCTCTTATTTTCTAACTAGTGTGGCACCATTTAAAATTCTTTGTAAGCTTCATGGTGCTTCACCCAGAAGTAGTTTCTCAATATATATTTTTTTAACTAAAAGAACTGTAGACATTAATGACACATTGAGAATAATTTATTCCTCTATCTACTTAAAAGGAAATACCATGATCTATTTCAGTGTGATGTGCAAAATAATAAACTGTTTCAAAAGTCAGATTATAAAACATGAAGATTGTAAAGGGAAGTGCTATGAAGTTTGAAACTATGAATGTCTAAAATGATAAAAAATAATTTATTCTGGGAGATGTCCTAAGAAAGCATCTACTGAGAATAAGGTCAAAGTAACTATTTGAAAAAGAAAAAAAGCAATACAATGTAGTAGCTGGAGAAAAACAACCACGACCATTGTTTTTAGGAGTTCTGGTTTCATTTCCTTTTTATATATCTTAATGCCAGTCTGAGAGAAGAAAGAAGAGAACCAAGTGCAAAGACTCACTTTAGCATGCAAAAGGCAAAATCTCACTGACTTGATTTTTTTTAAATTTAAATTTAATTAGCCAACATATAGTACATCATTAGTTTCAGAGGTAGAGTTCAGTAATTCTTCAGTTGCGTCTAACACCCTGTATTCCTCGCATCATGTGCCCTCCTTAATGCCCATCACCCAGTTACCCCAGCCCCTTACCCACCTCCCCGCCAGCAATCTTCAGTTTGTTTCCTATAATCAAGAGTCTCTCATGGTTTTTCTCCCTTTCTGACGACTTCCTATTCAGTTTTCCCTCCCTTCTCTTATGATCCTCTGCACTGTTTCTTATATGCCACATATGAGTGAAACTATATGATAATTGTCTTTCTCTGCTTGACTTATTTCACTTAGCATAATACCCTCCAGTTCTGTCCACGTCAATGCAAGTGGTAAGTATTCATCCTTTCTGATGGCTGAGTAATATTCCATTGCATGCATATATATATATATTTGTACATATATGTATGTATACATATGTATACACACGTACATATGTATACATACATATATGTACATATATATATACCACATTTTCTTTATCCATTCATCTGTTGGTGGGCATCTTGGCTCTTTCCATGCTTTGGCTATTGTGGATAGTGCTGCTATAAACATTGGGGTGCAGGTATCCCTTTGGATCAACAGATTTGTATCTTTGGAGTAAATACCTAGTAGTGCAATTGCTGGCTTATAGGGTAGCTCTATTTTTAACTTCTTGAGGAACCTCCATGCTGTTTTCCAAAGTGGTTGTACCAGCTTGCATTCCCACCAACAGTGTAAGAGGGTTTCCCTTTCTCCACATTCTCACCTATATCTGTTGTTTCTTGTCTTGTTTAATTTTAGCCATTTTGACAGGTGTGAGGTGGTATCTCTTTGTGGTTTTGACTTGTATTTCCCTGATGCCAAGTGATGTGGAGCATTTTTTCATGTGTCTGTTGGCCATTTGTATGTCTTCTTTGGAGAAATGTCTGTTCATGCCTTCTGCCCATTTCTTGATGGGATTTTTTGTGTTTTGTGTTTTGAATTTGATAAGTTCTTTATAGATCTTGGATACGAGCCCTTTATTCGATATGTCATTTGCAAACATCTTCTCCCATTCTCTAGGTTGCCTTTTAGTTTTGTTGACTATATTCTTTGCTGTGTAGAAGCTTTTTATCTTCATAAATTTCCAATAGTTCATTTTTGTTTTCATTTCCCTTGCCTTTAGAGACGTGTCTGGCAAGAAGTTCCTGCAGCTGAGATTGAAGAGGTTGCTGCCTATGTTCTCCTTTAGGATTTTGATGGATTATTGTGTTACATGGAGGTATTTCTTCCATTATTTTTATCTTTGTGTGTGGTATAAGAAAATGTTCCAGTTTCATTCTTCTACATGTGGCTGTCCAATTTTCCCAACATCATTTGTTGAAGAGAATGTCTTTTTTTCTATTGGAAATTCTTTCCTGCTCTGCCAAAGATTAGTTGACCATAATGTTGAGGGTCCATTTCTGGATTCTCTGTTTTGTTCCATTGATCTCTGTGTCTGTTTTTGCCAGTACCATACTGTCTTGACGATTACAGCTTTGTAATAGAGCTTGAAATCTGGCAATGTGATGCCCAGCTTTGGTTTTCTTTTTCAACATTCCTTTAGCTATTTGGAGTCTTTTCTGGTTCAATACAAATTTTAGGATTATTTGTTCCAGTCTGTGAAAAAGTTGATGGTATTTGATAGGGATTGCATTCAATGTATAGATTGCTCTAGTTAGCATAGACATTTTAACAATATTTGTTCTTCCAATCCATGAGCATGGAATGTTTTTCCATTTGTTTCTGTCTTCCTCAGTTTCTTTCATGAGTGTCCTGTCGTTTTTAAAGTACCAATCCTTTACCTTTTTGGTTACATTTATTTCTAGG
Organism: Taxidea taxus jeffersonii; assembly: GCA_003697995.1. NCBI lineage: Eukaryota > Metazoa > Chordata > Mammalia > Carnivora > Mustelidae > Taxidea > Taxidea taxus. The sequence continues at coordinate 15,804 of RCUC01169422.1, read as the reverse complement.
TATCTTATTATTTTGGGTGCAATTGTAAATGGGATCAATTCCTTAATTTCTCTTTTTTCTGTCTTATTGTTAGTGTATAGAAATGCATTTATGATTTCTGTGCATTTATTTTATATCCTACCACATTGCTGAGTTCCTCTATGAATTCTAGCAATTTTGGGCTAGAATCTTTTGGGTTTTCCATATAAGGTATCATGTCATCTGCAAAGAATAAGAGTTTGACTTCTTTGCCAATTTGAATACCTTTTATTTCTTTTTATTGTCTGATTGCTGAGGCTAGAACTTTTAGTACTATGTTGAACAGCAGTGGTGAGAGTGTGGATCCCTGTTGTGTTCCTGACCTTAGGGGAAAATAATTGCTGTGGGCTTTTCATAGCTGGCTTTTTTGATACTGAGTTATGTCCCCTCTATCCCTACACTGTGGAAAGTTTTAATCTAGAAAGGATGCTGTATTTTGTCAAATGCCTTTTCTACATCAACTGAAAGGATCATATGACTCTTGTCCTTTCTTTTATTAATGTGATGTATCACACTGGTTGTTTTGCAAACGTTGAACCATACTTGCAGCCCAGGAATAAATCCCACTTGGTTGTGGTGAATAATCTTTTTAATGTACTGTCGGATCCTATTGGCTAGTATCATGGTGAGAATTTTGGTATCTGTGTTCATCAGGGTTATTGGTCTGTAATTCTCCTTTTTGGTGGGGTTTCTGTCTAATTTGGGGGTCAAGGTAATGCTGGCCTCATAGAACGAGTTTGGAAGTTTTCCTTCCATTTTTATTTTTTGGAACAGCTTCAGAAGACTAGGTATTAGTTCTTCTTCAAATGTTTGGTAGAATTCCCCTGGGAAGCCATCCAGCCGTGGACTCTTGTTTGTTGGGAGATTTTTGATTATTGCTTCAATTTCCTTGCTGGTGATGGGTCTGTTCAAGTTTTCTATTCAAGTTGACTTTAGAGACCAATGTGTACTAAGAGATGGGGTTGATAAAGGAGTACGAGGGTAAATTGGGTAGCAATCCAGATGAATGGGCCACAGAGGCTTTACAAGGAAACAGTTTTAATTCTGAGGAACAAAAGTTCACCAAAACTAGTTGTACTGGTAAGGTTGCAACCAGTTAACATTAACTATCCACACACAGAATTTCCAGAGGAAGGGTCCAAATCCAACAATTCTAGAGGACAGAAAGAATGAGTATCATGGAGAGATAGGAGAATACTGTGTTTATGCCACTGTATAAAGAATGGCTTAATCAAGGGACAGAATCCTTTTTAATTTAATATCTATTTTCTGTATTGAGGATTCCAGTTGTTTAAATCTTCATGAAGGAGTGTCTGCTGTTAATGCTAGAAAGGTGTGTGTATGTAGAATTTCTCTTTTGCAATAAAGTGAGAGGGAATAAGGTTAGAGTCAGTTACTGTAAATTTTTAAAATGTTGATAAAAATTGTTTGCAAGAAATGTTGATGTAGGGATTTAACCATAAACCGAATATTCAAATCAAGGAAGTAATTGATCTGAAAACTCAGCGACATTGATGATAGTTTCTTGTCATATTTCTGCAATGTAATAGAGAAAAGGTATAAATGTTAAAGACCGAATATGAAGCCTTTGAATGTTTAAATGATTGGAACAAGCTGAAGAGTCGTCTTGTCTGAAAAAAAACAAACGGAAATTTGACAGTCAAACACTAATAAAAATCTTGTTTACATGAAGAAAATGTGTTTGAATTTTGCTGGTTTGGTGAGTGAGAAAGGTTAAATGGGGATACATTTCATTTCAGAACTATCTAATCCAGATAGTGATAATTTTACAAAATCACAATGGTCAGCATTCCATATGCAAAATGCAGCCCTAGATCACTGGGGATATATATTTAAAAAATAGAGTTGGTGTGCCTGGATGGCTCAGGCAGTTAAGAATCTGCCTTTGGCTCAAGTCATGATCTCAGCGTCCTTGTTTGGGCTCTCTGCTCAGCAGTGAGTCTGCTTCTTCCACTCCCTCTGCATTTCTCTCACTCTACCTCTCAAATAAATAAATAAATCTTTAAAAAATATAGATTGAGTTCAACCCAGTATCACCCTCATAAAGCTAATAAAGTTAGAATTCAGTTTTTACATTTAAATTGGACATAAATAGAGAGTGGGATGAAAGTGAGTAAGGAATTGGATGATTGGGAAATATTTCAAAAGTGGGGAGACCTAAAGCTGAAATTTATATGAGAGGAGTAAACCATTACCTTATTATTTTATATATATATATATACACACACATACCTATACACACACACATACACACACACATATATGTAATATTATATATAATTCTAAATATTAAATTTCTAAAATCTAAATTTTAAATTTAAAAAGTATATTTAAAAACCACAATATTTATAAAAGTGTTAGAGATTAGAACTCTAAACAAAGTCATAGGTTTTCTTTATGACACTTTTTTCAATATTAGTAACAGTATTAGCATATGACACTTTTGATAGCATGGATAACTCCTCTTAAGAAAAATTTGGGAAAAGCAATTTTCTGAACACTTTTTTCATTTCAAGATTTTGCATTTTTGATTTTAGTAACCAATTTAGACGGTCTAGAGTAGTAATGCTGATATGGTCACAGGTATTGACCCAATTTGTAACAGTGGAATTGTGAACTTTTTGAATATATAAAATAACTTTAAAAGTCAGGTTTATGGCAGTGTAATTTATATACAATAAAATTCACCTTTCAAAAATATACAATTCAGGGCGCCTGGGTGGCTCAGTGGGTTAAAGCCTCTGCCTTCGGCTCAGGTCATGATCCCAAGGTCCTGGGATCGAGCCCCACATCGGGCTCTTTGCGCTGCATGGGGCCTGCTTCCTCCTCTCTCTCTGCCTGCCTCTCTGCCTACTTGTGATCTCTGTCTGTCAAATAAATAAATAAAATCTTTAAAAAAAATACAATTCAATGAACTTTAATAAAGGTTTACTCCCATTAAAATATAAAACATTTTATTACCCCAAATTTTAATCCTTACAGTTAATATCTGTTCCCTTATCTTATATAACTCCTTGATCTATTTTCTGTTTGTAGAGTTTTCTATTAGACTTTTCCAGAATGTCATAGAAATGGAACCATACTGTATGCAGCCTTTCATGTTTGGCTTCTTTCAGTTAACAATGCTTTTGGAACCTATCACGTTGTTGCATGTATCAGTAGTTTTTATCATATTGCTGAGTAATAGTCCATTGTATGGATGTGCCACAATTTGTTTGTCTATTCTCCAGTTGATGGACATTTGTGTGTCCAGTTTGGGGTTATTATGAATGAAGCTGCTCTGAAAATTTGATTATAGATTCTTGTGTGGATATATATTTTTATTCTCTTTGTTAAATATCTAAAAATGGAATTGCTGTGTTATAAGGTAAGTGAGTGTTTTAATTTGTAAAAAAAAATAACTGTCAAAATTTTCCACTTGCTTTTCTACTAAATATGAGAGTTCCAGTTGCTTTGTGTTCTCCCTAGCAGTTTTTTTCCATTTTTGTCATTTTACCCCACTTCACATATAAGGATTTTATAAGTTTGTTTCTATTCCTTTCTTCTTTTTCTTTGTACTGTTTTTGTCACACATTTTACTACCACACATATTATCAACTCAACACATTGTTACTAGTTTTGCCTTAAACAATTATTACTTAATGTTATTACAAATAGTGAAATCTCTTTTATACTTACTTACATTTTTATAATTTCCAGTGCTCTTAATTCCTTTATTGAAATCTACATTTTCAATTGATATCATATTCTGTTTCTCTGAAAAATGCCTTTTAATATTTATTATGCTTTTTATTTGCTAGCCTTGAATTCTCTGGTTTTGTTTTTGTTATGTTTTGGTTTTCTTATTTATGAAATGTTTTTATTTTGTCCTCATTTTTGAGATTGTTTGCTGGAAATAAATTTCCATGTTGACAGAAGGACAGAGAGAATCATGTAGGATAAGATGAACAGAGAAGTCAACCATTAACTAATGCTGCAGAGAAATAGAAAGAGGGAAGAAAGGGAATAAAATTTGCTAATTAAAATATTGCTTGTGCTCCTCGGGACATTGGCTTTGTATTTCTCAGAATTAAGGAGAAAATATTGATAGTGTGGCTTATTTTTGCAAGAAGCTTGGTAATAAAATTCGGACACAATAATAGACTGATAGAAAGGGTACCCAAGTGATTTTCCTGGTTTTAGTAGTTTCTTTTCAATATTTCAAAATATAAGTTGTAGGGAAATGAAAAAGGAGCTCATGGAGAGAGAATAGGGTTTAAACATGCAAATACAACACAGGGATAAAGCAAACTTCTGAATAAAGTAGAGAGAATGGAATTTTATGGTACAAGTTTTCTCTTGACATACAAAAAATTATCACAAACTTAGCAATTCCAAACAATGCTCATTTATTAGGCCACAGTTCTGTAGGTCAGACGTCTGCCAGGATGAGGCTGGGCTATTCGTTTTCTGCCTGGAATTTCTGCTTTATCATGACCCCAAAGATACCCTTTACTTTCCCTTTGTACTTCTTGTATCCCACGCCCCCATCTTCATTGATGCATACCCTTGTTTTAATGAAGCACATCTGATAGCAGCTTCTTGAGAAGGAGTACAAGACAGATTATCCCGGAGATATTACATCTCTGCTGTCACCTTTGATTTATGGTTTGGCTAGGCATCAAGCCCTGGGTTTGAAATAATTTCCCCAGAGAATCTTGTAGACATTGTTCCATTGTCTGGCTTCCAGAGTTGTTCTTAAGCAGCCTGAAGCCTTTCTAATACCGGATCTTTTTCATGTGACCCATTTACGTATTTATTTTTTTACTTCTTTGGACGCTTGAAGAACCTTATCTTTGCCCCCAGGTTCTTAAATGTCCTGTTAATATGTCTTGATAAAGGTAAACTTCTATCTATTTTGCTAAGCACACAGTGGGCTGTTTTCATTCTGGTGACTAATGTCCTTCGGTTATGAGAAAAATTCATGAATTATTTAATTGATAGGTTTCTCCCTTTAGTTTTTATTATGTTGTTTTTCTGGCACTTCCATTATTTGGATGTTGTACCTCCTTGACTGTTCCTCTCATTTCATTATCTTTTTCTTCTTAATTCTCCATCACTTTCTATTGTTCTTGTTTCAGTTTTTCTGCTTTGTGGGAGATCTCCTCAACTTTATCTTTAAAAGTTTCTGTAGAATTTTTCAGTTTTGCTAATAAGTCTTTTTTATAGTATCTTTGTTCTTTCTCATGAAAACAATCTTATTTCTAAAAAAATTTAAAAAATAATAAATTTTTTAAAAAATTAAAAATCTTATTTCTCTGTTAACAATAAAATGTTTCAATCTTTTTCATGCATAGTCTTTATTTTCAAAAATTTCTGTCTTGGGACACCTGGGTGGCTCAGTCAGTTAAGAATCTGCCTTCAGCTCAGGTTGTGATTCCAGGGTCCTGGGAGCAAACCCTACATCCTCCTCCCTGCTCAGTGGGAAGCCTGTTTCTCTCTCTCTCTCTCTCTCTCTCTCTCTGCCCTTCACCATGCTCCTTCTCTCTCTCTTTCACTTATTCTCTCAAAAAAATAAAATAATATATTTTTTAAAAAATTATGTCTTTTCTTTGTTTATTTTGAGCTCTGCCTTTTAAGTTGGATACATTTTACAGATGACAGTGATTTCTGTGTATCTGCTAATATTAAAAGCTGATTGGAAACATTGAGTCCCTAGATGAGGTTTGTTACAGACCCTCATTATAAGTTATGTCATTTCTTTGTGGGGGAGGGGAATGTAAGTATTCTGTAAGTTCCTGAAACAAAAGGGACAACAGTGTATTCTTAGTTTAGTATAATATTCCTCCTGGCTGAGGAGATTCCCCCTATATAGATCTTCTAATGTGCTGCCAAAAGGATATAGTCCTGGCTGCTCTCATTCTGGAAGCTAAAATTGGAGAAAGCTAGGTAGGGTATTAGTATTCAACATCATAAGTATTTGCTTAATCATTCTGTGTTCAAAAGCATACCCCACTCTCAAATGTGCCTGCCATCTCCTAGTTCAGAGATCTTGGGTCTTTTGTTGACACAAAAGATAACAAGTCCTTTGGCAACATGCAATGATTGAGAAGATCTGAGGTTCTAATTGTTTCTTTGTTCTTTTTAAAATTGCTTTTTACTTATCGATTTTATTGAGGGATAACAAACATATGAGAAACTGCATCTATCTAAAGTATATAATCCAATGAGTTTTGACAGTTGCATTCATTCTTGATCACACCAACACAGTCACAATGCATGATATATTTGTCACTTATGAAAGATTGCTCATGGCGCTCTGCAGTCAGTCCCTCTTCAGTCCTTACCCCAGACAACTACTTTAGATGATTTTGCAACCTAGATGAATGAGATATAGTTTGTAGCCTTTTGCCTCCCGCTTCTTTTTTTTTTCAGCATAATGATTTTGAGATTCACCAATGTTCTTACACTTATAGTAGTTTTTTTTTCTTTTAGTGCTAAATAACATTACATAATATAAATGTACCTTCTTTAAGGATATTTTCAAATGACATCTCTGATAAAGGGTTAGTATCCAGTCTATAAAGAACTTATCAAACTCAACACCCAAAATAATCCAGTTCAAAAATGGGCAGAGGACATGAATAGACACTTTTCCAAAGGAGATATCCAAATGGCTAACAGACACATGAAGAGATGCTCAATATCACCCATTAGCAGGGAAATACAACTCAAAACCACAATGAGATACCACCTCACATCTGTCAGAATGGCTAAAAGTAATGACACAAGAAACAATAGGTGTTGGCGAGGATGCAGACACAGGGGTAATCCTCTTGCAGTATTGGTGGGAATGCAAATTAGAGCAGCCACTCTAGGGAACAATACGGAGGTCCCTCAAAAAGTTAAAAACAGAATTGCCCTATGATCCAGCAATTATACTACTAAGTATTTACCCAAAAGATATAAAAATACAGATTCAAAGGGGGTACATGTAGCCTGATGTTTATAGCAGCATTATCAATAATAACCAAAGTATGGATAGAGTGCAAATGTCCATCGACAGATGAATGGATAAAAATGATGTGGTATGGGATGCCTGGGTGGCTCAGTCAGTTAAGCCGCTGCCTTTGGTTCAGGTTATGATCCCAGTGTCCTGGGATTGAGTCCCTCATTGGGCTCCTTGCTCAGCAGGGAGCCTGCTTCTCTCTCCACCTCTGCCTGCCACTCAGCCTGGATTGTGCATAATCTCTCTCTCTCTCTCTGACAAAAAAATAAATAAAATCTTTAAAAAAATGATGTGGTATATACATATGATGGGATATTACTTGGCCATCAAAAAGAATGAAGTTTTGCCATTTGCAACAATATGGATGGAGCTAGAGTGTATTATGCTGAGTGAAATAAGTCAGGAAGAAAAATACCATATGATTCCACTCATATGTGGAATTTAAGAAACAAAACAGATGAACATATGGGAGGGGGAAGAAAAGGAAAAAAGAGAGAGGGAAACAAACCATAAGAAACTCTTAAAGACAGATAACAAACTGAGGGGTGATGGAGGGATGTGGGTGGAGGGTGGGCTAGATGGGTGATGGCTATTAAGGAGAACACTTGATATGATGAGCACTGGGTGTTGTATGTAAGTGATGAATCACTGAATTCTACTCCTGAAACCAATATTGCACCATATGTTAACTAACTAGAATTTAAATAAAAATTAGGAGAAAAATGTACCTCCTTTAGTTTGTCCACTCTCCTACTGATGGACACTTGAGTTATTTCTGGTTTGGGGCACTATGACTAAAGCTCTGTGAATATTCATGTACAAATCTTTGTATGGATATAAGCTTTCATTACTCTTGGATAAATACCTAAGTATGTGCTTGCATTTCTAAGAAACTGTCCAACAGTTTTCTGAAGTGGTTATACCATTTTATATATGCTCTACATCCATGTCAACATTTAGTGTTATCTGTATTTATAATTTTAGCCATTCTAATGGCTATATAGTTTTATCTCTTTCCTAAAGTTTTCAATGAATCATCCTCATTTTCATCTACCTTATACTTCTACAGAAGACTTTTATCACAAATTCATGATTTTTGAGGGGGGTATTCTATAATATAGACTCTTTCTTGGATTTTCCACCATAGATCTAGGATTCAGTTTTCCCAAATTGCTATGTTTGTTATTATCTGTCCATTTGTCTTCAAAAATGTAGTTGTGGTTGTCTCCAGTCCCATTATCTTTGTTATTATATGTTCCCACATTAAAATTCTCTTTATTTTTATTTTAGTGAGATTTTTTAAAAGATTTTATTTACTTATTTATTTATTTGAGAGAGAGTAAGCAGGAGGAGGAGCAGAGGGAGAGGGAAAGAGAATCCCAAGCAGTCTGTGCACTGAGCATGGAGCCTGAAGTAGGGCTTGATCTCTTGACCCTGAGATCATGACCTGAGCTGAAATCAAGAGTCGGACACTTAATGGACTCAGCCACCAGACACCCTCTTAGTGGGAAAATAAAACAGATCATTTTAAATTCATCCTCATTACCCCTCAGCTAGGTATTTCATATGTATTTCATATGATTTTAACACCCAAAATCGGAGTCAGAAGATAGACACAGAAGGTGAAATAAACTTGAGATAGAAACAATCATGTAAGTTTGACAATGTAGATTCAGAAAAATTACATTTGAAGAAGGGACTCCCCCCCTTTTTTTTATTACCCTGAAATGGTAGTTTGAAAGGAGACTTGAGGAGAAATAGGGTGTTAACATATCCTATTTTTCAGGGAACTAGGTGAAGTAGTAGGGGATAAATTTCTTATGAAGAAGTACAAAAAATACATAAAAACTACCTCACTAAAATTGGTAGAAGGGCCGCATACACCATTGGAATCATTTTGATTTTGTTTTAAACATTGAGTGCATTGTTTTATTTTTGAACTTATTTAAATCAATTAGTTAACATATAATATATCATTAGTTTCAGATGTGGAGTTCAGTTACTCATCTGTTGCATATAACACCTAATGCTCATTGCATGATGTGCCCTCCTTAATGTTCATCACCCAGTTACCCCCATCCCCCCACCCACTTCCTCTCTAGCAACCCTCAGTCTGTTTCCTATAGTTAAGAGTCTCTTATGGTTTGTCTACCTCTGTGATTTCATTTTATTTTATCTTCCCCCTACCTTCCTCTGTTTTGTTTCTTAAATTCCACATATGAGTAAAACCATATAATAATTATCTGATTGACTTACTCCACTTGGCGTAATACCCTCCAGTTCCATCCACGTCATTGCAAATGGTAAATCTCATTCTTTTTGATGGCTGAATAATATTCCATTGTATATTTGTACCACATCTTCTTTATCCATTCAATAATCCAGTCAAGAAATGGACAGAAGACATGAACAGACATATCTCCAAAGAAGACATACAAATGTCCAACAGACACATGAAAAAATATTCAATGTCACTTGGCATCAGGGAACTATGGTCTCCTCTAAAGGATTTTAAACTATAATTTGAACTATTACTTATCTAGAGAAGGATGACTAGAATGTTATGGAGGAAGTCTTAAATAATCAGTATTGTTCAACCCTAGATAAATATTTGGGATAGGTATAGTAACTACTATTGATTATTCCCAAACTTCTTATGTGAATGCTGAGATAAATGTATTCAGCATATGTACAGAGAAAGCAGATAATCTTTACAGGACAAGACATTCTGAATTAGGAGGGAGGTTGATGACTGGAGTCCTTTCCAACTCTCCAAGGAGCTATTGATTAAGCTCATAACATTATAGTAATATTTGGAACAAATGACCAAGTTGACATGCTTAGTAATGCACCATGAATGATTGGTTTTGTAAAGTTAATTTATCTGCATTTGAGAATGTCTATTCAAAGTGATGTATTAACAAATCAGTGAAGCAAAAATATAAAAAAAGTATGTGTTACAATTTCTCCCTATAGTTAATATTGCTAATTATAAATATGTTTATTCTTCCATATATTTTTACATATCTGTAATTAGAAACTAGGGGCACCTGGATGGCTCAGTCAGGTAAGGGTCTGACTCTTGTTTTCAACTCCAGTCATGATCTCAGAGTCATGAGATGGAACCCCATGTCAGGTTCCCTGATCAGCATGGAGTCTGCTTGAGATTCTTTCTCTCTCTGCCCCTCCCTCCACTGGTGCTAAATAAATAAATAAAATCTTAAAAAAAAAAAAAGGAAATTAAGCTATACAAGCTTAAATTAGTCATTACATTTCCCATTTGATATATGGGAAAGCCTAACAAATTTTGAATGAAAATTACATGGAAAAGGTAAAAATTTTAAATTATTTATATAAAATGTTAAGTCTTACTTGATATTACTGATGTGAAGGTAGTATAACATAATGACTTAATCTCACATTTAGTTATACAGTATCACAAGTTACAAAAAATAAAGTACATTCAGTAGCCACTTCTGGTAATTGTCTCCAAGGGAAGTGTACTGTAGATAAACCAAACCAAAATAAGAAAAAGGCATATTTGATGAACATTGGTATTCACATTATCTACTTTGTCAAAGTTGCTGTTAAAAAATACAGATTGGTTTGTGATTTTAATAAATGCCCTAATGCAATTGAAGAAAATGGCAGAAAGTTTTAAAGTTTATTTTTCAGCCTTGTGCAAAAAGATTAGTGTGGTAAGATGTAGTCTATATATCCACCCAAGGATTACCAGGTACCATTAAATAATGTAGTTTTTGCATAGCTTTAAATATATGCTTCCAGTATCTCAGCAATAAACTCATAATTAAAATGATAATGATGTTTATGCTTATGTCTAGATAACAAAAGTGATCAGGAGTTCTGGAAATACAATAAATCAGGCCATCAAAATGATATGGTATACGTGGAAAAGTTGGGTAGGACAATACAAAATCTTTGAGTAAAGCTGAAAGGTAAGAGGTGTGTGGTCTTACATAAAACATAAAAGACAGGTCAAATAAACCGACTACAATTCTTCCTGTTTGTAAAAAAAAAAAAAAAAGTACACCAGCAGCAGACCAGCATTAGAGTTTCCTGTTCTTCTTTCAAACTGTTGATTGTTCAAAATGCATCTGTAATCTAGCTTGTTATCACTCCATTCACACTTTGTCCATTGAACTTAATACATTAAAATTTCCCAGCCATGAAAAAACCTGAAAACCCCATTTTATTTTGAAAAATGATTTAGGGATCGATACATATATTTATTTGCTGATTCTGCGCTTAGACCATGTAGCCATCAGATTTATGTTACTACCATAGTGGAGACCAATCTGTATTCCAGAAATCATTTCCTTAATAAAATTCACATAGCTACTCACCGAATACTAAAACGATATAAGCATACACTGAGCCACCCAGCAACCAGATGAATTCAATCTATGTTACACCATTACTAAACATTAAATCACAGCTTTGTTAGTGGTCTATGAAATTCTACATTTAAGAGCATTGCTGACATACTCTAGCAGACTTAAAATATTCATATACTAAAGTATTTATTTCATAGAACAAAATGATTTACATGTTGCATGGAAATAAAGAGGTAGCAATGGGAATTTGTAATACAGACAGTGCCTAGAGATTTATTCTTTTTTAGACCAAATTGGGCTATGAGCACCCATATGAGAATTTTTTTCTTGATTCACGGTAAAACCAAAACTATGTTTGATTTAATTCAAGGCTACTTTTTCATTGCCAGCAGCAATTCCATTAAAGTGTTATTCTGAGTTTCATCTAGACTTGTTATCAATGTCCTGCAACATAGCAACTCAGTATAAACATATTTTCCAAGTGCAGTACAAGTGTACAAAGGCCATTCATCTGGTCACAGTTGGAATGGGATAATTATATAATGATTCTGCTGCAGAAATAACCAAAGGCATATCTAAGAACACAAGTAGCCTACTGCTCCTATAAGATTTTAGAAGGAAAAGAATGGAAGTTGGAACTATTAATTGCAATGAAAATTTCAAGCATATTGGGGCACCTGGATAGCTCAGTCAGACTCTTGGTTTCAGCTCAGGTCATGATCTTGGAGTTGTGAGATAGAGCCCTGAGTCCAGCTCCATATTCAATGGCGAGTCTGCTTGAGATTCTTTCCCTCTGCCCCTCCCCCTGCTCTCTGTCTCTCAAATAAATATTTTAAAAAAGATTTCAAGCTTATATATGTGTGTGTGTATGTGTGTGTTTGAAATAATAATTTTACTTTCTAAATAGCTTATGTATCTACAATGAAATGACTTTTATTTTGTTTAAAATGTTTTTGTTTCACTCAACTAATTTTCAGGGATTATTTTTCAAGTGGTGAAACATCTTTTTTGGGAATTAATTTTGAACGATTCTCTGTTTATTAACCAATTTTGTGATCTTGAAGAAATAATTTCACTTGCCAGAACCTTAGTTTTCCTATCCATCAAGTGAGGAGAGTGAGCAGGTGATCTATGTTTTTTCCAAGCACTATATAGACCTGGATTCACAAAGTGCCTACCATATTTTGTAAAAACAGTAGAGGTTGCTAGGAAAAATCACAAACTGAATGATTTTTAAATTTCATTTTTATTGACAGAAAAAAAATCATCCTTTTTCAAACTTGGAATATCAAAAAGCAATCCCTGAGGACTGAATTTGAATATCTAAACATAAACTGCAAACACTAGCATAGGGGACAGAGTGTAATATGCTTCTATCCCAGAACACTTGATTATTTACAGAAAAGAAACCAATACGTTGTTTAGAATAAATTTATAAATAATGTAGCATTCTAAATAGAATGGATTATATTCTCAGATGTTCATAAATATAGCTATTACTCATTATTAGCAAACAAACTACAGAAAATTAAAATTTAGAAATTGCTAAAGAAAGGAACTAGTTTATTTTAAATTATGTGAGATCTTGAAATTAAGAGCTTTACATTATGTGTCAGTATATAGTAGCACTTAGAGAGAAACAGACAGAGATCAAAGAATGTCTAATGGTAGAAGACATCTCTGTGATCCCAGGGATGGGAAAAGAGATATATGAAATGTCAATATTAGGAGAGATAATGCACATTTTAAAAAGTGTTTTTAGGGACACCTGGGTGGCTCAGTTGGTTAAGTGGCTGCCTTCGGCTCAGGTCATGATCCCAGCGTCCTGGGATCGAGTCCCACATCGGGCTCCTTGCTTGGCAGGGAGCCTGCTTCTCCCTCTGCCTCTGCCTGCCACTCTCTGCCTGTGCTCACTCGCTCTCTCTCTCTCTCTCTCTCTGACAAATAAATAAATAAATAAAATCTTTAAAAAGTGTTTTTATACGTGTGACAAATTTAGCAAACAATAAAATTGAATTACTGTAGGATCTACACATAATAGGGTGATAATTACTATTACAACATTTAACTATTTTTTATTACAGTTATTCAATTTAGTCATTAAAATTTCCCACCCCCCCTCTGTTTGAGTTCATAATCTTCTTCACAAAAATAATTATACCTTTAACAGGTTCATTGGACTAATACAAACACAACTGCAGTCAAATTTCTCTTAGAAATAAATTGGTCATTTCCATCTGGAGAATTTCTGGGGAGTGTGTAACAAATAGTAAACTGATTCTATGATTTGATCGAAAGACCCTTAGTGTAATTCATATTAAAGATTGTCTCATAAGAATTCAATATTCACAATTTCATTAGAATCATGAATCCAGCTCAGTTTTCACCACCAACCCATCCACCCCCGCTGGCCCCAGCCAGCGGTAAATACGATGAAACCAAGGTAATGGAAACAAACAATTTGAAATCAGGCACGAGTCTTTCAGTGTGACCTAACTAAAGCCTTTCTATTGATAAGCTACTTTGTACTAGGGATAAGTGACTGGTGATATGTATCTCCCAATAATTAGGATTTAGGGAAAACCCTTCTGTTCCCACAGATTTACCTATTTAACTACTTATATATCTCCTTACTAAGTTAGCTTTTGAATTACTGTCTCCAAAATATCACAAAAGCATTTGGAGAAGCTCCCCTCCTCTTATCAATTTTTAGGTTAACTTTCATTTCTAGGCCGACCTGGCTTTACATAATAAAATAACTTCAAGCACACATGTGTCTAAAAAAGCCATTCTCCCTGAAGCTGCATTATGATGATCAACAGAAATTACTTTGCCAGGAAAGACAGTTTTTATCATTGTGTTTTGAGTTACTCTGTTAAGAGAAAATTGCATTAGACAAAAATTCTACTGGAATTATGTAGTTTATACTGTTATAACAATAACTTAAAATGTTTTGGACAAAATGTTAGTGTAAGTTCTTCAAAACATAAGGAATGTCATTGGCTATTTTTCTCACTTCCAGTTTTATATAGATGACTTTTTATGTAATTTTAATATTTAAGCTATGATGTTTACATAGATGGCCAATCAAATATTCACCAAGTACCTACTTGTTCTTTGAAAAAAGAAGAGGTTGGGGAGACCTTATTTTCTTTCTTTTAAATAGGAAGGATAAATACAGTCCCAACAGCAAGCTCTAGGATTTATGTCCTTTCCAGGAACATTAATCATTTGCAAGTGATCTATGTATTCATTTAAAAATATATTCTGAATGCCTTCTATGTATCAAGAATATTTTTTTCTTATTTCAAGTTTTCCATTTTAATATTTATGCCTATTTTATCAGAATATAAAATTGTATATCTTGAAAATTTTACTGAGCATATGTAACAAATATATTGTCCTCTATAAGCTACATGTATAATCAAAAGAATCAGAAGACTGAACTGCTAAAATGTAATCATGTTTTTCATCTTGTTCTATTATCTCTTATCCTGAAAGATTTTACCCTTGTTTTAAAATTCTCACTAGTTATAATTTTTATTTTCATTGTAAGAAAAATGTTTTTCTCTGCATCTACCTCCAGTTACCTGTTCAAATGACTCTCATCTGGCTTTCCCATATTCCCTTTGAAACTGCTCTTAAGGTAAACGGCCACCATCTTGGCAAATTCTAAGAACACTTTTCCATCTTTGGCTTCACAGCAACCTTTAACAAAGCAAACCCCATTTCCTTTTAGAGACACTTCTTTCTCTTGTCTTCCATGACACCAAAATCTCCTGTGTTTTTCCTTATCTTGCTGGCTGCTCCTTCCCATCACCCATCACTTTTGCTGGTCCTCTTCTGCCTAAAAACTATGTGTTAGCATGTCTTGGAGCAGTGTCCCAGTCCCTCTTCTCTTTCTGGCTATGCCATTTCCTGGATGATCTTATCAAGTAATGTGACAAACATAACATTTATATCAGTGGATCCCATTCCTACTGGACCTAATGCTTTCTATATGAGGAAGTATTATATAACATTGCCTTCTCCACTATACCCCTATAAAATTTATGGATAATATAAATGACCCACAGGCATGATTAGAAAAATTAAAAATTGATATACCAACTAACTCAAAGATACAGGAAAAATAAAAGGAAATCAATTTAAAATAAAATAATTCACTTTAACAAGTGAATGTTTGAAAATGTCTTTATTAGAAGATATAACATAGGTGATGCTCATGCTTATTTATAATAAATAAATTTGATTTAGAAGGACCGATAAAAATCAGAACCCTTGAGAGGAGTCAAGATGGCGGAGAAGTAGCAGGCTGAGACGACATCAGCCAGCAGGAGATCAGCTAGATAGCCTATCAAACCATTCCGAACATCTACAAATCAAACAGGAGATCGAAGAGAAGAAAAACAACAATTCTAG